>LWEC01000194.1:0-69734 GCA_002116305.1 Penicillium italicum | reverse complement strand
CCCGTCCCCGTCCCCGTCCCCGTCCCCGCCGTACAGTAGATGCTCGGTGGCGGTAGCGAGGGTGTGCTCGGTAGAAGGTATACTGTAGGCAAGAATGGCATATACAAATAGTATGTACAAATGGCATGTACAAATGGCATGTACAAATGGCATACAAAAATAAAGCTTTTACTATAGGAGATTAAAATTAATTGACGATAATTGGCATGCAGAGTTTTCACTGTGTGGGATACTCGGCTAACCCTAATTAATTAGCCCTATATAGGTCATGTGATTTTAATGGAGGCATGAAACTAAAGTATAATTATGAAGGCATTAATTAATATGGGGCTAGGTAGATCCTGGTGTAAGTAAGTCAATGTGGCTAATGTGGTTAGGGGGTAGTGTTTTTTACTGTGGCGATACCATATAAAATTGCACTTGTATTGAAAATGGACTGCCAAGGACTACTATCCTAAATAGGTTTAGACTTCTGTGCCAACAGGGATTTTTCTGTGCCAACAGGGTTTACCATATAGGATATACCTAATATTATTAATACTATTATTAATTACTTACTAGAAACTAATAGGGACTAAAATAAAGATACTAAAGGGATAGTCGAATTAGATCCGATTAGGATTACCTATGATAAGGCTATCTTACTAATAGAGACCGCGATCGAAGAATAGGCCCTACCCGAAAAAGTAAGTAGGTAAGATAATAATATAGACGAGGATATTCTAGCCCTAATCGAGGACTAGGATAAGAATTCTAAACCAATTTCTACGCTATACATAGAGATACCTCCTCTATAATTTTGTAGGACTTAGGAATAGTATAATATCGAACTTAAAGATATTCCTTTACCTTATATAATAAGGCCGATATAGGTATTTTATCTACTTCTTATAATTTAGTATACTTCCTTAGGTATTTCGCGTCTATAATATATATCACTTATAGAGGTATTATAATCACTTAAAGATATCACGCCCCTAAGGAGCCTCCCTCGTAATATTAGTACCCTAAAAAAGAATCTATAAGGGTAAATTTAAGTTTTACTATTATAGTGAAGAAAAATCCCTTTCCTTCTAATAAAACTTCTAACCCTATCTTAAGCCGATTAAAAACTCTACGACTCTTTAATAAGATATATTTATCTTATTAATCTAATTCCTCTTCTAATTAGATAGCTATAATCGTCCTAATTTTAGTTAGGTATATATATAGGACTTACTAAGTTTATTAACCGTCCTTCCGAGCTTTAGTATTTAATATTATAGGGTACTTCGATATAAATAACGTCTAGATAGTTTATGAGATACCTAAAGGACTAATTACTAATTTTCCCTTCCGATATTATTTACTATCGTTATATATTATAAGAATATTATCCCTTAGATACTTAAGCTCTAGAAGCTACTAATAAATATCTTAGTCGAGTTACGTATATCAGTCTACGGAACGGATAGATTATGATTTAAATATAAGTGCTATTACGCTATTCTAACCGTACTAATACCCTTTAACGGGTATTAATAGCTAAAGGACCTATATTTTAGACCTTCGAGTTAGTCGTTACCTAAGAGGAATTTATTCCGCTTAGCGAGGAAAGTATTATTACTCGTAAGAGTAATATTTTCCTAGACTATAAATTCGATCATAATAATAGAAGCCTGGTTTATTATTAAAAGGGGGCCTTTACTATATACTATATATATAGTAAAACTAATAGTTATAAGTATATTTTGCCGCTTAGAGAAATATATCCTATCTAGGGTAAGCTTAAGATCGCGGCTTATAGGTATGAATAGTAGGTCCGTACCCTTTATAACTAGAGATATATATCCCTTCTATATTAGTTATGAGACTGACTATCGACACACCCCTTAGCGTAATTTTCGACTATCGACACACCCGCTCGTCCATTTTAGGTATAGAGCTTCTTGGCCTAGTATTTGTCATCTTTGTGTAATTTACTATGGTATCCCCATAGTAAATAATACCCCTGTCACATGATTTATGGCCACATATAACCCTAGGCTAAAATGCGTAGCCGAGATCATGTGCCTACTCCACAATTGATATCGCACAGTAACAATTCCATAATACCAATTTTTGAAGCTATTCCTAGATCTCCATTTTTGAAGCTATTCCCATATCTCCATTTGTATACTGCTCTCTTTATTCTGGACTATTTACATTGGTTTAACTGCTTCGCTCCCCGATAAACCCCCCGAGAACGAGATACTGTCGACTTGCTAACAGTAATTTCATCTACAGAGCTTCAAAATTGGAGATGTGTAAATACCTTCAAAAATAGAGATGTGTGAATAGCTTCAAAAATGGAGATCTGGGAATAGCTTCAAAAATTGGTATTATGGAATTGTTACTGTGCGATATCAATTGTGGAGTAGGCACATGATCTCGGCTACGCATTTTAGCCTAGGGTTATATATGGCCATAGATCATGTGACAGGGGTATTATTTACTATGGGGATACCATAGTAAATTACATAAAGATGACAAATACTAGGCCAAGAAGCTCTATACCTAAAATGGACTAGCGGGTGTGTCGATAGTCGAAAATTACGCTAAGGGGTGTGTCGATAGTCGGACTCATTAGTTATTTACTAATAGCTTCGGCTTATACCGTACTATATATAGGAGCCTTATAGGGGTTTATCTAATACTATTATATCTCTCTATCTTAGAACGTTCTAAGCGAGCTAACGTATTTCTAATAACTCTAGGCCCCTATAGTAGTAATTACCGCGATATTATTGTAAGCCTTATAGGACTAAAAAAGCTTAACTAAGGTATAGATATTAAGTGGACTAATAGTAAGAGGATAACCTTGATTATACCCTATATCTCCTTTATAGGTGATATATCTTAATAATAGGAAAATATTATATTTAAACGTTAGTTAGTAAAGCTCTTATATCGGAAATATCTAATATCCGAGGAATAGCGCTATAATCTTAACTACAACGTTATACGCTATAGTAGATATTATTATACGATCTAAAGATAACGATATATTATATCTTCCTACTCTAAGGCTAAGTAAATTAAGTTTCTAAAGAGACTCGGTATATTACTATCTAAATTACCGCTACTTTAAATTGCTCTAGCGATTAACCTTATAACTTTTTTTCCTTTCGGACCCCTATTATTCCGAATACGCTAGTATATCTAAGACTACCTAAACTCTCCTAGTTAAAGATATACTCTCTACTATTAGACGAGAATAATTCTTAGCGAGACTTCGTATTTTTCCCTTCCTACTAGGTTAGTAGCGCCTTTAATCTCTAATTTATCATCTAGAATCATATCAGTTATAGGAATACGTACGAGCTAGTATTATTTTCCCACTTTTACTTTATAAATATATTATAAAAGAATAGATTAACCCTACGTTCTATAAAGGGGTACTACGTATCTTTAATACTAGTATACTTTCTATTAAAGAGAATATTATAGAGGTCTTTACTAGTATTATAAAAAGTAATTTAGTTCTAATATAGACTTCTATAAGCGTATTAGACTATAAAAGCCTCGGTAAGGTAATCCGAAATGGACGGATAGGAATCTAAAGATTACTAAACGCTATAGTAGTAGTAACGTAGGGTATATAAGGGTTACGTTTAAGGTCCCATTCTATTACCTAAGGGCCTAAGTCTTATTAGCGGAATTATTCGATAACCCCTAACGGTCTTAGCTTTAAGTAAAGGCCGGTCGAAGAGAGTAAGAAAAGTAAGGCGTTTTCGAATATAAAGCGCCGCCTTAATATATATATTAGGATATATTATATCGGTGATTCTTCGGAATACTCTATCCCGCTAAACTTAAGTACTCTATTAGGAGAAGATAAATATCGGTAAGTAAGTATTTCACCCCTAGATAAGTAGCTTAAACTCGAAATCGGATATTAATAGAAAACTAACTAAAAGCTTCTATTTATACTAGAGATCTTAAGGAGAAGGCCATATATATAAACGGAAATGAAGTTAAGCGAACCCTACTTATTAAAGAAAGCTTCCGCTAAACCTTACGTCTTTATTTTAAGGGAGTATACTTATACGATAACCCTAATATAATAGATACGATAAAGAAGGCCTCTTAATCCTATCCTCTACTTTTCTTATATATTTTTAATATCGCTTTAGTTCAAGAGGAATCGGAGCCTAGGGATATAAGAGCTCCTTAACTAAATACCGCTTTACTAACTAAATTTTAAAGCGATATCTACCTACGTAAACCAAGTAGCTAACCCTTATTACGTTTTATTTAGCCGCGCGAGTCCTAGGTTCCTACGTAGATATTATCACTTAAGCTAAATCATATATTCCTTAAACTTCTACGGATTATATACTAGGACTATAATATTAATAATATATTGTAACCTAGTCCTTATCCTATCTAATAGTATTCTTAAGTCTCGTTTAACTACTAGTAAGTATTCTACCTAACCGAGGCTTAATTATCTAGTAATCTCTAAAGCTAAAGCTAACGTGCTTAAACTTTAATTATAGGTAGACTAAGCTAGAAAAGTGTAACGATATCTACTAGAGACTTTATAAAGTATCACTAAGGGCGACTTATTTTTATCGTAGGAATATTTATATACTAACTAGTATATAATAAGCCTCGCGCCTTTATATATTTATATTCTATCCGCTAGTTAGGAAGAAACGATACTATCCTCTCCCTTCCCTAGGTCGTCCTCGATAGTCTATAAGACGATACTATTATAGGCCTTTCTTCACTATATCCTAATAAGCAATATCTTATGAAAAAATAGCGAGCCTCGGATCTAAGTGCCGGAGTAGCCTAAGAAGAAAGCTCCCCTATTATTTTTACGCACTATACCTAGAAGGTCGCTTTTTCTTAATTTATAAAATAAATGCTATATATTATAGGATTTATATCTAGGTAGATATATATAATATCTTTATCTAAATCTATCTAAGAAGTCTACTTTACTATAATAAGCGTTTCCTTATTATATAAAACTTAATAGGTCCTATTAACGAAAATAATTAAGTAGAATTAAAATAATAACTATATTAATTTCTTTGATATAGGGTCTTTTACTTACAATTTTATTATAAAACCTTTAAGAAGTATTCTATAACCATTTTCGTTTCTTCTTTATAGTACTAGTAATCTAGAATATTATAGGAAATTAGTACTAATACACTTAATTAGGAATATATAGATAGTATTAGCTATAGGAATATATAAGGTTAGAATTAGGAAGTCTTTATTCTTTCCTTTACTAACCTTTACCCTCTCCTCTATTCCTCTTATATCCCCTATTAACTACCTCTCTATATATACCGTACCTATATTTTATTATTTTTATCGTTATAGAATGACCCTAGGCCTTTTCTAGATTCTTTTATCCCTTAAGGTCCGAATCGTAGGTAGTTCGTTAACAGTTAAGATCTAACGTATCGCAAACTAAGTCTAACGGACCTATTCTAAAGCCTATAAAAACTATAACTATTATAAGCTTTAGAATCTATATTAGGATATAAAATATTATCTCCTAATTCTATTAACAATAATAAAGGTTCTTAATTTAGGTATGAATTTTCGGTTATCTTTTAATCCACCCTTAGATCCTAGGAATTCCTTATAAAGTTACTTAAGTCCATTCTCTTTAAGCCCTTTAATAGAAAAGAAAATATCTAACACTATCTATATAGGGTTAGAAATCAGAATCTACTATACTATACGCTATAATAAGACATTCCTATAAAGATATACTAGACTAGGTTAGGGCGGACATACATAGAATAAAGACGGATAGCCGTAATATATCATAACCGAACCCCCCCGTAGAAATACGGAAGAAGCCGATATTATTAAGGATAAGAGGTACCCTACGAAAATATTACCTAGAATATCTCTACCCGTCGATTGCTAGCAATATCGGAGCTCGATAAACCCCTAGACTAGGTACGATTACCCCTAGAATAACCCTAGAATTATAATAAGTCTAAAAAAAAGATTATTATAGAAGTCAGGCCTTCTATAAGGGAGTACAATTTATAGTCAAACTAAAAGAGAAGATAAGTCCCTAACCTATATTTCATTTGAACTAATTAGTAGTGATTTTAAAACTAATAGGTTTTAAATAGGATTAGGACTTATATAAAATCTTTATATCTATTAATCGCTAGTGTTCTATATAGCAGTTTTCCGAAACGGTTTAGACCTCTATTTACTATAAAGTATATACTAACTAGCCTAAAACGATAGTACCCTTTACTTAAGTCTCGAGTCTCCGATAGATATCAATCGATCTATAACACCCCTCTTTAGACTATAAACGATTCTAAGGTAATTTGAATAAGATAAGTCCTATATTCTACCTACTAATACCTACTTTCTAATTAGTATAATTAACTAGGAACGCTTAGAACCTACCTAGGTACGACCAGAATAACTAAAAGGTTAGTTTAAGTCAAGATATTCAAATGTAAAATATAGATTGCTAACTTTACAACGACACTTTATTAAGGGTAAAAACCTTTAAACTTTAATATAAGATCATATATCTATACTAATTCTGAAAACCCTTATACGTTACCTAAACAGGCAGTTAAAGGGTAAAATAGGTTTTCTACAACGGTTATTCCCATAGTAACCTTTTTCCTTACAAACTCAAAGCCGGGCATAACTCGGACTAACCTTTATATATATTATAGCAATACCGCACACAAATATTTAGGAACGGTTTCTTTCTTATACGGATATAACCTAGACTTAATTAATGATCATTTACTAACGATACTATTATCAGTATATATATATTAATAACGCGCTTTTACAACACCTTCGGAACTCGATCCCGACCCTCGATTAGGATAATACGCCTAAGTACGAAGATCTAGCGACCTATGAATAAGAGCCTATTATCCGAGGACAGAGTCACTATTATCTAAGGAGATACCCGAGAGTTTCCATGGCCGATTAGGACATCTAGGTGGTTGGTACCCGTA
This sequence comes from Penicillium italicum, assembly GCA_002116305.1. NCBI lineage: Eukaryota > Fungi > Ascomycota > Eurotiomycetes > Eurotiales > Aspergillaceae > Penicillium > Penicillium italicum. Next base: position 62,736 of record LWEC01000194.1, on the reverse strand, counting down.
GATACAGGGGCAGAGATAGAAGCCGGTAATCTAGGAGGTACCTAAGGTAGTATACCTACCTATATAGGTACCTAGGTACCTATATATGTATGGATATAGGTAGTAGGTACCTAGGTAGGTAGGTAGATCAATAATAATACCAAAATACCTTTTACGACGGTATCTGTGACAGAACGCGTATCAACACGGTAGCTACTACGTACGTTTACGTATTACTACGGTAGCTACTACGTACGTTTACGTATTACTACGGTAGCTGCTACGCATTTACCGTATTGCTACGGTAGCTACTACACATTTAATGTATCGCTACGGTAACTGCTACGTTTATTCCGTATCACTACGTATCAGCACCAAAATACCGCATTTTTTGTGATACGGTCTCAATTAGTGCTACTATAATAAGTGAGTAGTTTTATGCTACGGTATCAAAATCCGATACAGTAACACTACGGTCGTATTACAGTATCGGGGATACCTATGTTTCCCACATGGTATGTTTGCCTGGTAATTCTTCCCTAGGTATTTCCGCCTAGTAGGATTTTGCATTGTTTGTTCGATATGATAGGACAATATAAAGGTTCCTATCTCATCGTTTGCTTTCCTCTTTTCTTTCCTTTCTTTCTCTATACTTAGTATTCTCGTTAAAATATACTCTTTTACTTAAAGAACTAACTAGTAATATAATACTAAGTACCATTTTTATTTCTAATAAAGTAGTACGACTATATAGATTATTATTATAATTAATCTCGGTCTAGCTTTACCTTACTTTCCGTTCCTTAGTACTAGATAAGCTAAGATTTAAATCTAAACCTAAACTTAATTTCTAACTAATTAAAATAGTTAGACCGAAATAAAACCTATCTACTAATCGTAGTAGATAGCCTATTATTATATATAATAAAGAAGATAATAATAAGTAAGAGATAGTTAATTATAACCTAAATACCCTAATCCCTAAACTATAGAGATTAGTTAGTATTAGTAAATATAATAAAGATAATAATAATAGAGAAAGTTCCTCTATTTATAAATGACTATAGAAGATTCCGACTTATAAATAGTTTTATAAGCTTATAAGAGAATACTAGAACTTAAAGAGGAAGGTATAAGAACTTAAAGATAAAATAATAGTTCTATACTCCGATAAGATTAAGACTAAAGTTATTATTAAGTTACTTATACTTAAGTAAGATAAGGTAGTTATTTATTAGGACCTAGTAGTTTATAAGAGAGGTAACCTTATATTTCGCCTTATAAACTTATAAAATTAAGCTAATATACTAATTATAGAGATTAGTTTATACTAAAAGACTATAAAGATACCTAATACTTTAATACTTAACGATAGTAAAGAGGTCTAATTTAAAACCTAAGAGACTATAATCTAATAGAAACTTAAAGTAAATACTAATTATTACTTAATACCTATTTATTATAAGCTTTATATATAGAGTTATTATAAAGAGAAGGCTTAGCTATATATTATACCCTAAATAAGTTCTAATTCTAATAACCTATATCTTAATACTAAAGATATAATTATCTATCTAAAGACTATATTTATAAACCTAAATTAACGTACTAAAACTTATATTATATACTATAAGTTAATAATAAAACTAAAGGATAGTTTTATTAATTTCCTAATTAGATTTATATAATTTACTAAAGAGACTATTATAATTAAGGAAAATCGTAAGTATAATTTATATTTAAAACTACTATATTTACTATAGAGCTAGGTAATATAGATAGTTAATTAAGAAACTATAATATTTAAATCTTTTTTTAAGATTTATTAGAGTATATCCTATAAGATTAACCTTTAGTAAGAAGTAAAGACTATTTCCTATATATAATCTACTACTACTATTAGTAGAAGTATAGGAATAGGAATAATAAAGTAAATTTATACTCCCTATATAAAATATAAAAAGAACTCTAACTTTAGAAAACTCTTAAATTCTAAGTAAGATACCTTAATAAAAGAAGGCTAATATTTTAACTATAAAGAGTAAAGATATATAACTTATAACTATTAAAAGAAGAAACCTATTAATACTATTATTATAACTTACCTTTCCTTTTATATTATTAAATTAGATAGAGAAGATATTAATTAGAAAAAAGTTAATACCTAGGCTAAGTCTCTTATCTAAGTTAATAGAAAGTATTACTATATTTACTAGATTTATAAAAATCATTTAAAGGTCTTAAAGATAGTTTAGTTTTTAATACTAAGCTAATATATAATAGATACTCTTTTTCTATTTTAGTACTTAGTAATACTAAAGTAGATAGATATATATTCTTAAATTAAGGATTAAGTATTCTCCTTAATAAACGATTTAGTTTAAAAGTAGAGAGTATTAGATAAGAGTATCCTATTTAAGGATTTAATAGAAAACTTAGTAAGTTAATAACCTATATTACTTTCCTTATATTATATATAAATAGGAGAATTTAATAATAAATCCTAATATTAATCGCTAATCTTAAGAAATATAATATAATTCTTAAAAGGAAATAGTTTACTAATAATAATATCTTATTAGACTATTATTAATACTAAATAATTTAGCTAGATAAGAAGATACTTCTTAATAATATTTTAAGTAAAATAGTAGTATTAATATTAACTACTATTCTTTAAAGACCTAAACCGAACTTAGATTATTAAGTTAATACTAACTAAAGAGACTATCTTTTTACCTAAAAAGAATTAAAAATAAAGGATAAATATAAATATATAAGAGAATAATAATATAGATATTAGTAGACTAAAGAATACTAAAAGATAAATTATAACCTAAATAACGAAAGTAAGATAATAATTCTAAAGATTTAGTAATAAGATATATCCTTATTAATTAATATTAGTACTATTAGAGGTATCGGTTTTAATAGACTCTATAAAAAAGGAAAAACTAATAAGGAAGTTAAAACCTTTATAACTTTACTTTATAAGATTAATTATATTATTAATATAAAGAATATATAGATTTAGGATCCTAAAACTAATAAGATTTTAAAGACTCTTCTAAAGGAGTATTATAATCTAATAGAAGTCTTTTTAAAGAAGAAATCTAATAAGTTACTACCTTACTAATAGGATATAGATTATAATATTATTTTTAAAGTAGAAGTATAACCTAGATATTATCCTTTTTATAAGTTATTACTTAAAGAATTAAAAGTAGTAAAGAAATATATCTTAGAAAATCTTAAGAAAGGATTTATTATCCTAAGTTTAGCTCTATATATATCCCTAATTCTAATAATAAGAAAACCTAATAAAGGACTTTAATTCTATATTAATTTCTAAAGACTAAATATAATTAATAAGAAAGATTATTACCCTCAATTAATAAAGTACTATAATAGATAAGTAAGGTAAGGATCTATATAAAGCTTAATATTTAGTAAGGATTCTACTATATTTATTTAATATTAAGAATAGAAGATCTTACTATATTCTATATAAGATATAGTTCTTTTAAGTATAAAATAATACTATTTAGATTAATAAATAGACTAGTAACTTTCTAAAGATTTATAAATAAGGTTCTTTAAGAATACTTAGATAAATATATAGTTACCTTTATAGATAATATTTTAATCTATAGTAAGAATATCGAAGATTACTAATAGTAAATTAGAAAGGTACTCTATTATCTAAAGGAAGTAGGACTATAAGTTACCCTATTAAAGTTAGAATTTTTAGTATAAAAGACTAAATTCCTTAGGTTTATTATAAGTACTAATAGTATAGCTATTAATCTAAAGAAGATTTATATAGTATAGTTATAGATAGTACTAACTATAGTAAAAGAAGTATAATTATTCTTAGGATTTTATAACTTCTATTAATAATTTATTTAAAGATATAGTACTATTTTAAAACTACTTTATTAACTAATAAGATAAGATATTCTATTTAAATAGTTAGAGAAATATAAGTAGATATTTTAAATCCTAAAAGAGAAGTTAGTTAATACCTTAATTCTTAGATATTACGATCTAATTTAATAAACTTAAGTTAAGATAGATATATCTAATAAAGTATTAGAAGTAGTACTTTCTTAGTATTATAATAAGGAAGATTTCTAGTATCTAATAGTATTCTATTTAAAAATAATATAACTTATAGAATTAAACTATAAAATATATAATAAAGAACTCCTTATAATTATTTATACTCTATAAGAATAGAGGTTTAAGCTTAAAGGTCTATCCTAAAAGGACTATTTTAAGATCCTTACTAACTATTAGTTACTTAAGTATTTTATAATAACCTAATAAATAAACTAATAATAGGTAAGATAGAGTAAGTTCTTATCTTAATTTTATTTTATAATTAAATACTACCTTAGAAAAAAGAATATTATTACTAATATCTTATTATAAAAAGAATCTCCTTATATAGATAATAGATAATAGTTTATAATATTTCTAAAAGACTATTTAGAAGAAGAAGTTTATCTAACCTATCTAGCTCCTATTTATTTAAAGGAAATAGAGATAATTAAAATTATTAAATAGATAAAGGAAGCTAATTATTAGAATATAGAATTAAAAGAATTCTATTAGATAATATAGAATGGAAATAGCTTCTAATAGATATTATTAAATAGATTACTTCTTTACGAAGGATAACTTAAGGTTCCTAATAAAAGAGACCTTTATATCTAACTACTTAATAAGATATACTATTAACTATTAACTATATATCCTAATATTAAGAAACTAAAGAAATTAGTATCTATAAGATATTACTAATATAGATAGGTAATAGATATAAAATAATATATTAATAACTATCTAATCTATAAATATATAAAGACTTAAAGAGATTAAATACTAAGATTACTATAATCTCTATTAGCTCCTAAAAGACCCTAATAGTATATCTTAATAGATTTCTATTCGTTCCTAAAAGATTATTATAGTTATAACGCTATTTTTATTATAGTTAATTAACTAAATAAGAGACTAATATCTATTCCTTATTATAAGGATATAAATATAAAATAGATAGCCTAACTTTTTATTAACTTTATTATTTAAATTATAGGTATTCTAAAGATAATTATCTCTAATTATAGAAGTTAGTTTATCTTAGAATTCTAGACTAAATTTTATAGGATCCTTAGAATTAAAAGGAAACTATTAACTATTTATTATCTTTAGATAGATAGATAAAGTAAAATTATAAATTAATATATAGCCTAAAGATTAAGATTATATATTAAATAGAACTAGGATAATTAATTAGAAGTCCTATTAATAGTTAATTTTATAGCTTTAATTCTTCCTTAGGATATAATAAAGAAATTACCTTTCTTTATAGAAAGAGGATATAAACCTTTAATAATATTTAATTAAAAGGATTAAAAGATAATAACCCCTAATAAGTAAGATATAGTATAAATATTCTTAGAGTTATAAGATATCTAAACTAAGATAAAGGAGTAAATTATAAAGTTATAATAATTATAGATTTATTAAGCGAATAAGTATCGCTAAGAAGAGGACTTTAGAGTTAGTAACTTAATATTTATTATAATAAAGGACTAGCTTTAAGATCGATCTAGTAAGAAGCTTTCCTACCTAGTAAGTAGACTATATAAGATTACTAAGAAGGTTAGAAATTTATATAAGATAGATCTACTAAAAGTAATTTAAGTTTATTTAGTCTTCTACCTTAGTAAGTTACGGAAGGTAGTAATAATAGAACCCCTAAATAGATAGTATATAGATCTACCTCTACTAATATAGGTTAGGGAGATAGATAAATAGGAAGTTAAGAAGATTCTAAACGTAAGGATATATTATCGAAAGCTATAATATAGGATATAATAGATTAGATATAACCTTGATTTATAATAGTATCCTACTAGCGACTTAAAACATACGCTAAGGAAAGTATAGGAGTTCTATATATAGTATCCTTTAAAACCTAGTCCCTTAATACGTTTATAGGAATAGTTAGACGTAGATAAAGAAGATAGAGTTCTTAAGGACTATACTAATAATAATAAGCCTTTATTTAGGGACTAAATATAGTTTTAGTCGGGGGTTATATAACGATCTAGTCTAGACTAGATATGTTTACCTAGTAATTCTTCCCTAGGTATTTCCACCTAGTAGGATTTTATATTATTTGTTCGATATAATAGGACTATATAAAGGTTCCTATCTTATCCTTTGCTTTCCTCTTTTCTTTCCTTTCTTTCTCTATACTTAGTATTCTCGTTAAAATGTACTCTTTTACTTAAAGAACTAGCTAGTAATAAGTAGGACTATAAGTTACCCCTATTAAAGTCGGAATTTTTAGTATAAAAGCCTAAGTTCCTTAGGTTTATTATAAGTACTAATAGTATAGCTATCGATCTAAAGAAGATTTATATAATATAGTTATAGATAATACTAACTATAGTAAAAGGAGTATAATTATTCTTAGGATTTTATAACTTCTATTAACGATTTATTTAGGGATATAACGTTATTTTAAAACTCCTTTACTAACTAATAAGATAAGATATCTTATTTAAATAGTTAGAGAAATATAAATAGATATTCTAAATCCTAAAAGAAAAGTTAGTTAGTACTTTAATTCTTAGATACTATAATCTAATTTAATAAACTTAAGTTAAGATAGATATATCTAATAAAGTATTAAGAGTAGTACTTTCTTAGTATTATAATAAAGAAGATTTCTAATATCTAGTAATATTCTATTTAAAGACGATATAACCTATAGAATTAAACTATAAAGTATATAATAAAGAACTCCTTATAATTATCTATACTTTATAGGAATAGAGACCTAAGCTTAAAGATCTATTTTAGAAGAATTATTTTAAGATCTTTACTAACTATTAATTACTTAAGTATTTTATAATAATTAGATAAATAAATTAGTAATAGGTAAGATAAAGTAAATTCTTATCTTAGTTCTATTTTATAATTAATAATTAAATATTATCTTAGAAAGAAGAATATTATTATTAATATCTTATTATAAAAAGAATCTCCTTATATAGATAATAGATAATAATTTATAATATTTCTAAAAGACTATTTAGAAAAAGGAGTTTACCTAACTTATCTAACTCCTATTTATTTAAAGGAGATAGAGATAATTAAAATTATTAAATAGATAAAGGAAGCTAATTATTAAAGTATAGAATTAGAAGAATTCTATTAGATAGTATAGGATAGAGATAGTTCCTAATAGATATTATTAGATAGGTTACTCCTTTATAAAGGATAACTTAAGGTTCTTAACGAAGGAGATCTTTATACTAGACTACTTAATAAAATATACTCTTAACTATTAACTATATATCCTAGTATTAAGAAACTAAAGAAACTAGTATCTATAAGATATTACTAGTATAGATAGGTAAGAGATATAATATAATACGTTAATAACTATCTAATCTATAAATATATAAAGGCTTAGAGAAATTAAATACTAGGATTATTATAACCTTTATTAACTCCTAAAAGACCCCAGTAGTATATCTTAATAGATTTCTATTTATTCTTAAAAGATTATTATAGTTATAACGCTATTCTTATTATAGTTAACTAACTAAGTAAGAGATTAATATCTATCCTTTATTATAAGGATATAAACGTAAAATAGATAGCTTAACTATTTATTAACTTTATTATTTAAATTATAGATATTCTAAAGATAATTATCTTTAATTGTAAAGCTTAGTTTATCTTTTAATTTTAGACTAAATTCTATAAGATCCTTAGAATTAAAAGGAAACTATTAACTACTTATTACCCTTAGATAGATAGATAAAGTAAAATTATAAATTAATATATAGCTAAGAGGTTAAGACTCTATATTAAATAGAACTAGAATAACTAGTTAGAAGTCCTACCGATAGTTAATTTTATAGCTTCGATTCTTCTTTTAGATATAACGAAAAAAGAGAAAGACTAACCGTATACCTTTAGTATCCTTTTTAACTAACTATATACCTTTAGTCCTTTTTAGGTATAGTATTTCTTAGCTAACTATTTATTATTCTTTATAGAATTTAATATAGTATTCCTATAGTAAATAATACCCCTATTACCTAACCTTTAGCTATATAGATATAACCCTATACTAAAATACGTAGCCGAGATTATATATCTACTCTATAATTAATATCGTATAGTAAGAACTCTATTATACTATAATTAATTTAATACTATTTTTAAAGCTATTTATAGATCTTATTTTTTAAGCTATTTATAAATTTACCTAGTCGTTTAGGCTAGTAAAGGCTTATTCGGGGGAGGTAAATTAGTAGATCAGGGGTACGATTCCTATAGTTTATAGGCTTTAGTAGGTAAGAAAGGAGTATTATAGTAAGGGTCTATAATAAGATCTAGGAATAGCTTTAAAAATAGTATTAAATTAATTATAGTATAGTGGAATTCTTACTATACGATATTAATTATAGAGTAGGTATATAATCTCAGATACGCATTTTAGTATAGGGTTATATCTATATAGCTAAAGGTTAGGTAATAGGGGTATTATTTACTATAGGAATACTATATTAAATTATATAAAGGATAATAAATAGTTAGCTAAGAAACACTATACCTAAAAAGGACGCTAAGGGGGGTACGATTAATCAAACTCCGAAAAAATTACCCTTCTTTATAGAAAAAGGATATAAACCTTTAATAATATTTAATTAAAAGGACTAAAGGATAATAACCCCTAATAAGTAAGATATAGTATAAATACTCTAAGATATCTAGACTTAGATAAAGGAGTAAATTACGGAGTTATAGTAATTATAGATTTATTAAGTAAATAAGTACTAATAGGAAGAAGACTTTAGAATTAACGACTTAGTATTTATTACGATAAAAGATTAGCTTTCAGATCGGCTAAATAGAAAGCTTTCGTACCTAATAAATAGACTATAGATGATTATTAAGAAAGTTAAGAACTCTTATAAGATAGATCTACTAGAAATAATTTAAGTTTACCCTATCTTTTACCCTAATAAGTTATAGAAAGTAATAATAATAAAACCCTTAGATAGGTAATATATAGATCTACCTCTACTAATATAGGTTAAAGAGTTAGATAAATAAGAAGTTAAGAAGATCCTAAACGTAAGGATATATTACTAAAAGCTATAATATAGAGTATAATAGATTAGATATAACCTTAATTTATAATAGTAGTCCCCCTATACGTTTATAGGAATAGTTAGAAGTAGATAAAGAAGATAGAGTTCTTAAAGACTAGATTAATAACGATAAGCCTTTATTTAGGGACTAAATATAGTTTTAGTTAGGGGTTATAAAACGATCTAGTCTAGACTAGATATATTTATCTAGTAATTCTACTATATATCGTCGAGTATCCTAAATCGGATACCTATATTCTAATTTAGACTGCTTTTAGTTAATAGAATCCCGGAGAATCTAGTACTTAGTACTAATACCGCTATTTCTAGTTCCTCCTTATGATTCTATAGCATATTTATTCGTATAAATATATGCTAGTTAAAGGAAGTAGAAGGAATCTATAGGGGTAGAAATAAAGCTATAAATATAGCTTTATACCTAGGAGTTTAGATAGATAGATAGTTTTAAAATTTATTTTTACCCCTTTATAAAAGATATAAATCCTAGTTACTATATACTATTTAGTATACTATTCCTATAGTATATTATTTAATAATATTACCTTTAAGATCTATAGGGCTTATATCGGTATATAAACTACGTACCTAGATACTATAGGATACCGTACGGACTAATTTAGGCCTCGGTATACTACTTTAGTATATATAGATACCTATATTCTAGTATATATAACTAGTATATAGCCCCTTTTAATTAAAAACCATATAATCCTTTCTAAATCATATCTAGTAGTATATCGGTTTAAACCTTCTTCTATAAAGGTCTAGGGATAGGTATAGGGTAGGACTCCTAAGGCCGAACAGAGTACCCTTAGGAACGTCCGGAATAGCGTAGATAGCCTATCCTATACCTAGGCCTAATACTCGATCTAACGGACCTAAAGTCAAACGAAAGAGGGGGAAAATAGTATAATCCGGAACGTATAGAGTAGTAGTTAGTAAGGAAATAAGATTAATTAACTAGGTAGCTATAAAATACTCACGGTACTATAGAGAAGTAAGCTATAGAGATAGTTAATAGGCGCTAGCTAAGCTATAACCCCTTTTAAAAAGGTATAAACTTAGAACGAATAGAGTAATAGGTAGCGAAAATAAGACTAGTCGATAGAACCCTAGTAGTACTACGGAGAAGTAGGGCTATAGGGAGAATCGAAATACTAGCTAAGCTATAATCTACCCTAAACGGACTATATTACCCCTTACGAAAAGCGCTATTCACTTAACCGTATTAGAATAAGATCTATATCTAGGGAGACGGATAGGGTAAGATAAATAGCTAGCTCCCTATAGTATATAAAGTAATAATATACGTTATAAACTACCCTTAAACTACTAAAATAGTTATAATAAGTACCTTAGAGACTCTAGCCTTAGCGCTAACTAGCGACTAAGTCTATATAGAACTAGCGATAGAAGTCTAATAAGCTCTTAACGTTCTTATAGCTAGCGAAAGGGAGCTTTACCTCTATATATATATAGACTACGATATCGCCTATAGACGGGTAGGTAGGTATTACCTATAGGCCTTATATAAGCGGGAAATAGGCCCTATATATACGTCTATAGATAGGCCCTACCCTTAGGGCCTACGGGCCTTAGGCTAAAAGCGTATTTATATCTATACTCTATTAAATATACTTCTAAACGCTTTAAGATAGATACTTAATCTTCTTTAGATTATTAAGAAGCTTAGTATTAAGATTTTAAACCCGTTTAATTATATCTAATAGTAAATTAAGATATAATAGTAAATTAGTAGCTAAGCTTATATAATTAGGGGGGGGGGGGGGGGGGGGAAATAGTATAAGAATCCTAAGGGGGGACCCTTTAGCTTTAAGATCTCTTTGGCGTAGAGGTTTAAGAATAACCTCTAGATCTAGGGGCTAGATACCCCTAGATTTAAAGGATAATCTTATTATTCTTTAGGTAAAAGCTTTATCTCTAGCCGATTAAATAATCTAGAAAAAATCCCGTTTTTTACTTATACTTCTACCCTATATAATAATCTTATTATTTATTATACGAAAATAATATTTTAGGCTTTAGAATACTAGGCTATCGAGCGGTTAATAGAGATAAGTTATATAGGGTAAAACGAAATATAGGATAATATTTTTTTAGGTATAAAAATCGATAAATTCGAATATAAGATAGGAGCTATAGTTATCTATTAAAAGAAGCTTTAGCCTACCCTTCTTTACTAACTTAATAGTAGCTTTATAAAAGGAGAATAGCTATTAAAGGGTAGTTTTATTATTAATCTAGCTATTAGTAGTAGGCTTAATTCGAAAATCGGTAGTAGTAATATTCTTATACTACTCCTCTATATAGGTATTACCCTTAGGTAAAAACTATAGTAGTATTAACTAGCTATCGGTAGAGATATATTTAATACTAGTAATTAATTCTAACTAGCCTCCGGTAGTAATATAACTAGTTATATACGAGGTAATAACCTTACGTACTTTACCTTCGCTAATTCGGTAGCTAGTTTTATCCTAATTAAAGATCTTATATAGAAGAAATTAGTAATACTTTATAACCTAAGTAAGGTTATTAAAATAAAGAAGTAAGATACTATAATCCTTACTATTAACCCTCGATTTCTCCTTTAGATATTAGGTAATATAGTTAAATCTAGGTGGTAGTCTTATAATAAAGCGATAGGCCTAATTATAGCTAATAACCTAATCTTTACTAGCCTTCTTTAGAATAGTATTTATAGTCCCTTTAACTATCTCTATAGTAGGTAAAGTATATATATTATCTAGACATTAAACCTAGTTAGTAAGCGCCTTTTCTTAAATTAAATTTAGAGATCTAGTTATTATAGTATAGTTAGTATAGGACTAACTCATAGCTATAAATCCTAGCCTTAAGCTAATAGTATAGTACGTTAAATTCCTACGCTAGTTAGGCGATATTAGGCTTATTAACCTAGGAGAAGGCTTTAACTACAAGCTAGATTTAGGGTTCTATTTTTTTAGTTTAGTCTAATATCGTAGTATAGTATAAAATAGGTATAAAAGTGATAATAAATTGAAAGTTTTACGTTTAGTAGGGCGTACTAACTACCTAGGATAGGTAGTTAGGCGCTTAGTATAGTTAGGCCTTTTTAGTAAGTAGAATTTCTTAACCTTATGGTTTATATTATTTATACATTTTTCTCTATATTTTTAAGTAATTTAATTATATCTATAATAACTTAATACTACTATCAATTTTTTAACTAAGGTTAAAACTAAGCTTTAGAAGCCTTTATATAATAACTTAGATATTTATTATAGTTATATATTGATACTAATACGATATAAACTAATTATTATTAGGTTTATTATATTACTAACTAGTTCTTTAAATAAAAGAGTGTATTTTAATAAGGATACTAGGTATAGAGAAAGAAAAAAAAAAGAGGAAAATAAACGATAAGATAGGAACCTTTATATAGTCCTATTATATTAAATAAATAATATAAAATCCTACTAGGCGGAAATACCTAGTAGAATTACTAGATAAATATATCTAGTCTAGACTAGATTGTTATATAACCCCCTACCTAAAACTATATTTAGTCCCTAAATAAAGGCTTATCGTTATTAATATAGTCCTTAAGAACTCTATCTTCTTTATCTATATCTAACTATTCCTATAAACGTATAGGGGGACTAGGTTTTAAAGAATACTAAGTATAGAACCCCTATACTTTCCTTAGTACGTATTTTAAGTCGCTAGTAGAGTATAATTATAAATTAAGGTTATATCTAATCTATTATAATTTATATTATAGCTTTTAATAATATATCCTTATATTTAGAATCTTCTTACCTTCCTATTTATCTAACTTTCTAACCTATATTAGTAAAGGTAGATCTATATATTACCTATTTAGGGATTCTATTATTACTACTTCTTATAACTTACTAAGATTAAAGATAGAGTAAACTTAAATCGTTTCTAATAGATCTATCTTATAAGAGTTATTAATCTTTTTAATAATCTTATATAGTCTACTTACTAAGTATAAAAGCTTTCTACTTAGCTAATCTTAAAACTAATCTTTTATTATAATAAAAACTAAGTTATTAACCCTAAAATCTTCTTTTTATTAGTACTTATTTACTTATTAAATCTATAACTATTATAACCTTATAATTTATTCTTTTATCTAAGTCTAGATATCTTATAACTCTAAAAGTATTTATACTATATCTTATTTATTAAGGGTTATTATCCTTTAATCCTTCTAATCGAATATTATTAAAGATTTATATCCTTTTTCTATAAAGAAAGGTAATTTCTTTATTATATCTTAAGGAATAATTAAAGCTATAAGATTAATTATTAGTAGGACATCTAATTAGTTATTTTAATTTTATTTAATATATAGTCTTAATCTCTTAGCTATATACTAATTTATAATTTTACTTTATCTATCTATCTAAAAGTAAGAAGTAGTTAATAGTTTCCTTTTAATTCTAAGGATCTTATAGAATTTAGCCTAGAATTTAGAGATAAACTAACCTCTATAATTAGAGATAATTATCTTTAGAATCTCTATAATTCGAATAATAAAGTTAATAAAAAGTTAAGCTATCTATTTTATATTTATATCTTTATAATAAATAATAGATATTAGTCTTTTACTTAGTTAGTTAATTATAATTATAATAATCTTTTAAGAATAAATAGAAATCTATTAAGATATACCACTAAGATCTTTTAGGAGCTAATAGAGGTTATAATAATCTTAGTATTCGATCTCTTGAAGCCTTTATATATTTATAGATTAAATAGTTATTAATATATCGTTTTATATCTATGACCTATCTATACTAGTAATATCTTATAGATATTAGTTTCTTTAGTTTCTTAATACTAAGATATATAGTTAATAGTTAATAGTATATCTTATTAAGTAATTTAATATTAATATTTCCTTTATTAGGAACCTTAAATTATCTTTTATAAAAGAGTAACCTATCTAATAATATCTATTAGGAACTATCTTTATTCTATACTATCTAATAGAATTCTTTTAAATCTATACTCTAACGATTAACTTCCTTTATTTATTTAATAATTTTAATTATCTCTATTTCCTCTAAGTAAATAAAGCTAGATAAGTTAAATAAAATCTCTTTTCTAGATAGTCTTTTAAAAGTATTATAAACTATTACCTATTATCTATCTAGGGAGATTTTTTTTATAATAGGATATCTATAATAATATTCTTCTTTCTAAGATAGTATTTAATTATAAAGTAGAATTAAGATAGGAACTTACTTTATCTTACTTATTATTAGTTTATTTATTAAGTTATTATAAAATATTTAAATAACTAATAGTTAGTAAGAATCTTAAAATAATCCTTCTATAATAGACCCTTAAGTTAGATAATTATAAGAAGTTCTTTATTATATACTTTATAGTTTAGTTCTCTAGATTATATTATTTTTAAGTAGAATACTACTAAGTATTAGAAATCCTTTTTCTTATAATATTAAGAAAGTACTACTTCTAATACTCTATTTAATATATCTATTTTAGTTTAAGTTTATTAAGCTAAATTATAATACCTAAAGATTAGAGTACTAACTAACTTCTCTTTTAGGACTTAGAATACCTACTTATATTTCTCTAACTATTTAAATAGGATATCCTATCTTATTAGTTAATAAAGTAGTTTTAAAATAGTACTATATCCCTAAATAAATTATTAATAGAGGTTATAGAATCCTTATTAAATATCTAGCTTTATATAGATCTTTACCTTACTTATCTATTATAATACTTTATTAATTAATAGTAGAGAATAATAATCTTTCTTAGTAATTATATTTAGTCTTTAGAAGTTAATATAGAATTAAAATTCTTTATTAGGTTTTCTTACTATTAAGATTAAAAATATATATAAAGTTAAACTTAGGAAAATAAATCTTTTTTAAAGGTTTTTTAAGATATATTTCTTTATTATTTTTAGTTCTTCTAGTAATAACTTATAGAGAGAATAATATCTAAGTTATACTTCTACTTTAAAAATAATATTATGATCTATATTTAATTAATAAGGTAGTAGCTTATTAGATTTCTTCTTTAAGAAGACTTCTATTAGATTATAATATCCCTTAGGAAAGTCCTTAAGATCTTATTAGTTTCTAGATTATAAACCTATATATATTCTTTATATCGATAATATAGTTAATTTTATAAAGTAAAATTATAAAGGGTTTAACCTCTTTATTAGTCTTTCCTTTCTTATAAAGTCTATTAAAACTAATACTTCTAATAGCGCTAATATTAATTAATAAAGATATATCTTATTATTAAATCTTTAAGATTACTATCTTACTTTTATTATTTAGGTTATAATTTATCTTCCTATATTCTTTAATCTATTAATATCTATATTATTATTCTTTTATATATCTATATTTAGCCTTTATTTTTAATTCCTTTTAGATAAAAAGATAGTCTCTTTAATTAGTATTAGCTTAATAATCTAAGTTTAGTTTAAGTATCTAAAAAATAGTAGTTAGTATTAATATTATTATTTTACTTAATATATTATTAAGAAATATCTTCTTATCTAACTAAATTATCTAGTATTAATAATAGTCTAATAAGATATTATTATCTATAAACTATTTCTTTTTAAGAATTATATTATATTTCCTAAAATTAGTAATTAATATTAGGACTTATTATTATATTCTCCTATTTATATATAATATAAGGAAAGTAACATAAGTTATTAGCTTACTAAGTTTTCTATTAAATCCTTAAATAAGATACTCTTATCTAATACTCTCTACTTTTAAACTAAATTATTTATTAAAGAGAATACTTAATCCTTAATTTAAGAATATATATCTATCTACTCTAGTATTATTAGGTACTAAAATAGAAAAGGAATATCTATTATATATTAGCTTAATACTAAAAACTAAACTATTTTAAAGACCTCTAAATAATTTCTATAAATCTAATAAATATAGTAATACTTTCTATTAACTTAAATAGGAGACTTAACCTAAGTATTAACTTTTCCCTAATTAATATATTTTCTATTAAGTTTAATAATATAAAAAAAAAGGTTAAATTATAATAATAGTATTAATAGATTTCTTCCTTTAATAGTTATAAGTTATATATCCTTACTCCTTATAATTAAAGTATTATCGTTCCTTTATTAAGGTATCTTACTTAGAATTTAAAAGTCTTTTAGAGTTAGAATTCTCTTTATATTTTATATAGGGAATATAGACTTACTTTATTATTCCTATTCCTATACCTTTACTAATATTAGTAGTAGATTATAGATAAGAAGTAGCCTTTACTTCTTATTAAAGGTTAATCTTATAGGATCTACTCTAATAAGTCTTAAAGAAAGATTTAAATATTATAGTTTCTTAATTAACTACCTATATTACCTAGCTTTATATTAAATATAGTAGCTTTAAATATAAATTATACTTATAGTTTTCCTTAATTATAGTAGCCTCTTTAATAAACTATATAACTTAGTTAAGAAATTAGTAAAACTATCCTTTAACTTTATTATTAACTTATAGTATATAGTATAGGCTTTAGTATATTAATTTAGGTTTATAAATATAGTATATAAATAGATAATTATATCCTTAGTATCTAAGTATAAATTACTAGAATTAGAACTTATTTAAGGTATAAGATATAACTAAGCCTTTCCTTTATAACGACTCTATATATAAAGCTTATAATATACTAATAATAGGTAATAATTAACGTTTACTTTAAGTTTCTATTAGATTATAGTCTCTTAGGTTTTAAATTAGATCTCTTTACTATTACTAAATATTAAAATATCTAATATCTTTATAGTCTTTTAGTTTAAACTAACCTTTGTAATTAGTATATTAGCTTAATTCTATAAGTTTATAAGATAGAATATAAGGTTATCTCTCTTATAAACTATTAAGTCTTAATCTTATTAGAGTATAGAACTATTATTTTATCTTTAAATTCTTATACCTTCTTCTTTAGGTTCTAATATTCTCTTATAAGCTTATAAAATTATTTATAGGTTAGAATCTTCTATAGTTATTTATAAATAGAGGAACTTTCTCTATTATTATTATCTTTATTATATTTACTAGTACTAACTAGTCTCTATAGTTTAGGGATTAGGGTATTTAGATTATAAGTAACTATCTCTTACTTATTACTATCTTCTTTATTATATATATTATATATAATAATAGGTTACTTACCGTAATTAGTAGGTAGGTTTTATTTTAATCTAACTATTTTAATTAGTTAGATATTAAGTTTAGGTTTAGGTTTAAATCTTAGCTTATACGGTACTAAGGAACGGGAAGTAGGGGTAAAGCCGGGCTAGGACTAATCATAATAATAGATTGTCCGTATAGTCGTACTACTTCGAGATATTAAGAATAGTACTTAGTATTATATTACTAGCTAGTTCTTTAAATAAAAAGAGTATATTTAACGAGAATACTAAGTATAGAGAAGGAAAAAGAAAAGAGGAAAGCAAACGATAAGATAGGAACCTTTATATGGTCCTATCATATCGTGACTACAGTTCGGTTCATCAATGCATTGAGAGGTCAGGTCACCGAATGACTAAGAATATCATGTGACTTTATGGCTCGGCTCACTGGCTCCTGTATTAATAAATTTCCGTTTTGTTTTGCTAATTACCGCCCAATTAGAACTAGTTTAAAACTACTTCCTTAGTAAAGAAATACTTGTTAAAATAATTCTGCCTCTTCCCCTACCCTTTGTGCGAACTAGTTCAGAACTATTTCATTAACAATATGAGCGTCCCCGCCCCTTCTGATGATATTGATTCACGGTTGCTTAACGATTTGATCGACTTTGATCCTCCTGTAGATAGAAGCTACTCCCTAGAGCTAGACGCTTAAACCAATTATGATATTTTGTACGATCGGAATCATGCTACTTTGGGTCCTATTCTAGGTGTGGTAGACGAAGAGGTATAGTTCGATCCTAGACTAGTTATTAACTAGTTACTAACTAGTTTAAAGTGTATACCGATACCTATTGTGTTAAACGGACTATTAGCTTTCTTGGTTGAATATATAACTTAGATACCTAATTATCCTAAGTCTTACGAACTAGGATATGCCTATGTCCTAGATTTTAGAGAGGTCTAAGAGCCTTATCGATAGAGGGTAGTTAATCTAATAGGAGATATAAGTCTAGATCAAAATAACTTCCTAACTAGTTTAATACTAATTATTAGACATAATACTCTATCTTATTATTCGGCTTAGTTACGAAAGTTTTTAATACTATACTTAATTATGAAATAGAGAAAAGAATGATTCGCTATACCGGTATTAAAGTATACGAGTTCCTTAATACTAAAATTAAGGATTTATCTTACTACGACGCCGATATACTATTATAGGAAAAAATTGAGGAAAAAAGGAAAGAGTTCTTTACTTAGGAGGTTAATATATAATATATAAAAAGGAGTCTTAGGTAGGTAAACTAGTTCTAAATTAGTTTATTACTAACTAAACGATTCTTTATTAGTCTCTATTCCTTAGTATCTTAGAGGTTTTAAGAGAGGAAAGCTTATAGTAAGTAAGAAGACTTATACTCTTTAGTATAGCGTATCTTCCCTAAACCGGTAAGTATAAGTCCTATTTAATTATATTTATCTAGTTATTAACTAGTTTAGAATATTGTAGGAGTTTTTTTACCCTACCTTATATATTTAAACTTAAGCCCTATACGACTAAACTATTTCTTTTATAACTTGGTAGGAAAGAAATAGACTTTAGATCTCTAATTTCTTAAGGACTTAGTTAACTAGGTACTATATTTACAAACTAAGATATATATAGCTATAGAGTATTAAATAATACGTCAAAAGAAATATAGTAAGTAGTTCTTTACTAGTCTAGAACTAGTTACTAACTACTTTTAGTGGTTACCTATCTATAGGGGATTATAAACCTTATTAGTATACTATATAGTATATATATATATTACTTTATCCCTATGAACTTTAAAGCGTATCTATATACGATATTCTACTCTAGGGGAAAGTATATATATCCTCCCCCGCTACTAAATAAACTACCTTAGCTTTTACTAGCTAAGATAACTAAGCTTATACGGAATATATAAGGGCTAAATCTTATACAGAGTAAGTTATTTAGTTATAAACTAGTTCGTTACTAATTTTATTTAGGTATATTCCTTAATAGCCCTACGCTAAAGGAGTTCCTTAGGGAGAATAGATCGAAATCTCTTAGTGATCTTTATAATAGCTTTATAAACCTTAATCGAGTCTTAGCTATTATTAAAAAATAGCGAGTTCTAGTATTTCCTTAAGGGTAGTAGTTTAATAGGATAATATTTGTATACGAAAATAAATTAAGCTTTAAGGTATAGTTTAACCCTAAACTAGTTTAAACTAGTTACTAACTAGTTTAATAGGATTATACCTATCGAATCTATATAGATTCTATATTTAGGATAATTATTATCTATGGTTTAGATAAGTAGATCTATATTTTCAGTATATTAACCTCTTTTAAAGTTAATATATTATATAAGCGGGTTAAAGGTAACTTTAACGAAGTGATTTTCGCTATATTTCTACCTACTTATAGTAAAAGTACGTATAAACTAGTTACTAATTAGTCTAATACTAAATATCAATAAATACGGTAAAGTAATCCTATTATAAGTCCTATTAGATAGGGACTTATATATCATTACTTAGGGTAATTAATAGGTAAGTTATAAAACTAGTCTATAACTAGTTCTAAGCTAATCTTTTATAATTCTAATATCCTTAATTTTTAGGATTATGAATAATATACTTTATAGGTCAGTTTTAGTATATCTACTTAATACCAATCTAATAGAGTTATAACGCAGTATTATAACTATCTAGCCTATAAGCGTAAGTTATTCCTTAATATATTTAAACTAGTTACTTACTAGTTTAATAGTCTTAATATCCCTTAAGAAACGCCTAAGAGAGATTAAAACTATAGATAAGCTAGATAATAAGATTTTTATTAAGTCTAGTTTATTAGGCTATATTTAACGTCCTACTACACCCCCTACCTCTTAGGGACGATCTTTAGTTTGGGGTAGAGGTCGGGGTAGAGGTTAAGGTAGAGGTTTAAGTTCCTCCTTATAGAATAAGTAAGTAAACTAGTTCTAAACTAGTCTAATACTAATATATAATATATAGGGATCTCTAATGTACTACTAATATTAATTAATATACGTAGGCTCACCCTAGCTAAGTAGTTAGTATTAGTATTACTAACTAAGAACGTCAATTTCGGGCTAAAACTAAACGTATAGAGTTAGAAAATAG
Source organism: Penicillium italicum (assembly GCA_002116305.1). NCBI lineage: Eukaryota > Fungi > Ascomycota > Eurotiomycetes > Eurotiales > Aspergillaceae > Penicillium > Penicillium italicum. Next base: position 42,177 of record LWEC01000194.1, on the reverse strand, counting down.
ATAGTTACATTTAAGAATTTAGGTAGATAAGCTAAATTAGTTTATATCTAGTTTTTCTTTTATTTTAAATTAAAATTTATTAAGCTTAATAGATATATAAATAATAGAATATTATATATAATTTATCTATATATATTCAAATCTAGATATATATATTTAATTTTTATAAGTAGATAACTCATATAGAATTATATTTCTAGAACTATAAACTAGTTATTAACTAATATATAACTAATTCTAAGGTTCTTCTTATATAGTTATTCTTTTAACTTATAACTACTTCTTATACTACTATATATAATATTTTAATAATTTCCTAAAACGGAGGTTTAGCTTTATTTAGTATATATTACTTAGTAAATATTACTTAGTATATATTACTTAACTTAGTATACATTATAAGCCTAAAATTAGTCTTAGACTAGGCTAGAATTAGTAATAGATTCTTTAAAAGATAATATTTTAGTTATTTTATATATTAAAGAAATAAACCCCGATAAAGGCCAAATCCCTAAGTATATTAAAGAAAGATAATACCCTAATAGAAGCTGAATCCCTAAGTATATTAAAGAAAGATAATACCCCGATAGAAGCTAAATCTCTAAGAATTTATCTATATAAACTATATTAATACCTCTATATAAGATATTATTCTATTCCTCTATTAACTTTAGAACTAGTTCAGTACTAGTTTTAAAATAGCTCTACAATATAAAAGCTATAATACTTTCGTCTAGTACGCTAGTCTTAAGAGTAAAGAGAGACTTAATCTCCCCCCTCTTACTATTTAGGTAGATAGAATAAGCTATCTATACCTTAGTAAACTCTTTTACCACGTTCCTAGATATCCTAAAGTTATAAATATTCTATACTAATTATTTACTAGTTACTAACTAGTAATTTTAGAAACCATTAAGCAATACTAATAATCTTAGGTACTATTACTACTAGAAATACCGCCCTATAACTCCTAGTATTTAATAACTAAACGAGTTTAAGATTATAGGCGTAGGTAGTACGCTAAGTCTAGTAGAAGATTAAGCTATAATTAGTATATTAACTAGTTATAAACTAGTAAAATAGATCTAACTAACTATCTTACTCTATAGTATTTTATATTAGGATTTAAAATATATACTAAACTAAATATAGAGACGATATCCCTAAGATCCCGCGTAAGTAGGATGGTTTAGTAAGTAACTACTACTATACTAGTTAATAACTAGTCTTTAACTAGTTCTTTAAGATCTATCTTACTCGTATACGTACTATTATAAAGGAGTAAGGTAGTAAGATACTATATAAGCCTTATAGGGATGTGAATAATCGAATAGGTTACTATTAGGAGTAGAATCGCGATCGTTATAATAACTTTAAGTATTTTAAACCGATTGAACCTTATATTTTTTATTCTTAGGGTATATAAACTAGTAAAGATATAGAGGAAGAAGTAAGTAAGGAAATAAAGGAAGAAGTAAGTAAGGAAATAGAGTAAGAAGTAAGTAAGGAAATAGAGGAAGAAGTAAGTAAGGAAATAGAGGGAGAGGAGCTATAGAAGGTTATTTCGAACTAGTTCCGAACTATTTTTTAAAGGCTATTTATAAGGCTAAAGATGATTTTAATTATATCTTTAAATTAGTTTAGAACTACTTTTAGTATTATTTTAGAGTCTAGTAGTTTAAACTTAATTTTAAATATAAATTTATCTATAGGAATATATTATAAATTTATAGAATATCATTTATTTCATTAGTCTTATAAATTAGATAGAGAACTAGTTATATACTAGTTCTTTTAGGCTATTCGTAACTACTCCTTAGCGTTACCTTCTCCATTATAGTTACTACCTTCCTTATTATTATCCTTAGATTTATTATCGGAAAAATACTTAAAGTAATCATACTTATCCTAATAAGTATAAGTATAGTAAGCTAAGTTAATTAGGAATTAGTTATTAACTAGTTAAAATAGGTAAAACTAAGGGAAACTTACCTTTAGAAGCGGAATTAGCTTTATATGATATATAGGTACTAGTATAACCTATCTTACGGAGTTTTATACGTATTTTAGTTATATTTACCTATTTAAGGTTAGGAACTAATTTAGGACTAGTTCTTTTAGATACTTACTTCGCTATTTCGCTTTAACGGGAGGATAGGTCGGTATTTAGTTTTACTAGTATAAATTTATTTAAATCGAACTTATATAACCTCGTAGAATTTATCTAAATTAGTTAGTAACTATTTTATCTAGAAATATTAGATTTTACTATACTTACTATTTACCTCCCGAAGTAAGGTAAGAGAGGGAGAACCATTAGCACTCCGCGCTATAATATTAGTCTTAGTAACTATATACTTCTTATTAATATAGTGTTTAAGCTTATTAGTATTACTGAAGGTAGTCTAGAAGAAATAAGAATTAGTACTAAATTAATTTAGATAGTTATATATCTCTCAGAACTAAACTTATAGGGTATAAATAACCTAGGTAATGGTACTACTTCTTACTAGGATAGATAACCTATTCGCCGCTACCTTATAGCTATATTAGTTAGTTTTTTAATCGTATAGAACTAGTCCAGAACTAGTAAATCCACTTACATTACGTGTCATTTTAGGCCACACACCTTCGGTAGTCCTCTTAGACTAGGTAAGGTACCACTTATAAGCGGGCTACCTATATGGTAAATTCATCAGTTTTTAGCCTCTTTTTATCTTATTCTATCAAAAGGTATCACTTACATAAGATCTGAGCGTAGACATGTTGAAAAAACTAGGCAGAAATGAGGCGGTGTCAAAATATGAACTGGGTACGAACTAGTTAAGGAAGCGGTGAGGGTAATGTTTTGAAAGGGTATTAAAAAGTGAGAGCTCGGCTCACTGGGTGTCACGTGACAGACATTATCACGTGACACCCAGTGAGCCGAGCTCTCAATCCACTAATGAACCCACCTGTCTTCTGTATCATATCAAACAAATAATGCAAAATCCTACTAGGCGGAAATACCTAGCAGAATTACTAGACAAATATATCTAGTCTAGGCCTCCCAGTGGGCACGGGATCCCGGGGCGTTCCCCCCGGGTGGTCTTCCAGGGGGCCCTTCCCAGGGGGGGGGGGGAGGGCTATCAAATAGTATTGCTTCGCTTCGCTCCGTAAACTAAGGCTTTAGTAGATCTAGATTATTATATAAAGTCTAATCGTCCCCTTCGTCGAAAACGACGTCTTAGCGGATAATAATCTCCCCTTTATTAGGTAACTCGGTATCTAGTTTCTAGATCCTATACTACGCGCTATAGTAACTACTATACCCTACTAGCCTACCTAGCTAAGCTCTTAGTTATAGATACTTACTAGTAGTACTTTTAACGGCGGCCTAGATTTCTTCCGGATTCCTAACGGTATATATATTATAGCCTAGGACTCGAAGAAAGCCGAGATCTAACTTCCTACAGAAGCGGATCTCATATAGTATCTTAGCGGGTTAATCTAATCGCTTCCTACTATAGTATATAGTAAGGTTTCTTACTATTATAATTATTTTTATGATTTCTAGCTAAAGATAATCCGGTAGTTTAGTATTATCTAGTATAGAGTAAGTTCTCTCCTATACTAAGTGTATTATACGCTTAACTTTACCGTTTTAGCCGTAAGCGTATAAAGCTAAGCAGTAAAGCCTGATATTAGTCTCTCTAGCCTATTTTTAGAGGTAATAATTATCGAATTCCCCCCTATTATCACTTTAAAAGGCTACTACTTCCGGCCTACTTTAGGGAAGTAGAGGTAGATCTAGTATAATAAATACCTTAATAGTAAGCTCTCTCTCGTTAGCGTAGCGCTTTACTATACTAATAACTAGATCTATAATATAGTCTTTATTAGAAGTAAATTAGATATCTCCCTATCTATCGAAATTGTTAACGTCGATTATCTAATATCTAGCCTAGCTACTAAATCGTCTTGGGATTTTACCTCCCCTACCTAGATCTAGGTATATTAGATCGCTAGTTTTAGTAGATCTATATAGTACTAGTACTCTCCTTAGTGCTAGCTAGGCCTTACTAATAATATAATGCTAGTATAGCTACTTTAGGATTAACAATCCCTTTATATTAATCCTATCCGCTACGGTAGCGGTTTGGGTAATAGTAGTTATCCCGATATAATATAGCCTGCGATACTAGGTATCTATATTTACCTAATCTTTCTAGAGCTTAATAATTACTTACTCCGATAATATTAAAGAAGCTAGTTAAACCAAGCTAGCTAGTAATACTACTTTTAAAATAGTAGACGTAGCTTCCGGCTAGGTATTAGTAACCGCTATTATCTCTTATTCCGTTAACTAGTCTGATATTCTAGATTAACTGCCCTTTAGGCGTGTTAAGCGCGTATTGGTATATAAAAATATAGGACGTATATCTATTGGATATATACTAATTTAGTTAGTTTCTTTGATTCCTAAGTCCTATAAATCTGACAGAAATCTGACAGTACGAAATGTATGGTATGAAATGATAGGTGTAAAATTCTCTAACTAATTAAAATGACAAAAATCCCCTATTTATGCAATCTGTGTGGGATCTAGAACTGACTAATCACGTACTTTTGTTATGGGATAGCCGAGTTACCGAGGTCATATATGGTTTACACTATATATGGTACCTAGTATTTCGATATACCCCCCAGTTTTTAAAGCTTTTCAAAGCTCTTAAGAACTGCTTAGTACCACTATTTGGGTGGTATATTAAGCTCTATTTTCTTAGTTAATACGCTCGCTTATCTCTCTTATACTAAGTAGCTCTCGAAATATATACTACTTTTACTTCGGAAGCGCTTTAGTAAGCCTATCTACCGGTATTACCGCTATTAGTACCTAGTTAATAGTGACTCGACCCTCGCTAACTTCCTATTTTATCTAGTACCGATTGATATCTATATACCGAAGCGTCGTATAAATACCTACCCCTTCCTTTATAAGTAAGTCGATAGTTTACTAGTTATCGTATATAATAGAGAGCTAGTAATCTAGTTAGAACCCTAATGAATTTAGTACTTAGCGCTACTATTATATAGTTTTTCCTACTTCTACTAAGGTAAGAAGCTCTACTTTAGTAGTCGATATTATAACTATCTTTTATTTTATCGCTTTCTAGTCTATTAGGCCTCTATAGAGCTTATAGAGGTAACCTTCCGAACTCTTCCGATCGCGGTTATTACTAAATAAAGTATCACTTATAAATTTAATCGACTTCGTAGTAAGTAATAAACCTTAGGTTATAGTATAGTATAGTATAGTCTAGTATAGTATAGTTTAGTATAGCTTTCTAATATTATATTCGGTAGCCTAAAATCTAGTTTTATATAGGTATTAGATAACTTAGTTAACTATATTAATATACTTAGAACTAGGGTTTATAAGGAATTCCGCTACTTTAAAGGTTACTTTAGCGGTATCTAGTCTTAAAATTATAGTAGTATACTATACCCAACCTACCTTAGCTTAGAACCTATAAATTTAGCTTAGTATAGCTACTCCTTTATAGGGTACTAAGGGTTTAATTCCTAGTAGAGAGCCGACTTTCCTAACAGTAATAAGGTTATATTTAGTCGCTATACTCTTAATATAGCTATTTTAGTATAGCTATAGCTTCTTCTAAATTCTATCTCTAAGAATACGGATATTAAGAAACTAACTAATATCTAATTTATATAGTTCCTATTCCTTCTTTAGATCTTAGTCTAACTATATAGCTTATTAAGCGTAGTTAGGGTAGTTTATAATAATAATATTATTAACGTAAATAAAGACGATAATATCTTTTATAATAAATATATAGGTATCTTCTAGTACTAGGGTAAGGCCTAGTTTAATTAGTACCTAGGTTACTTCTTACTACTATAGTCGTAGTAATATATATAGGTTATATAGCGCTTTATATAATAGCTAGTAATACCCCTCCCTTTCGAAGCTAGGTAGGCACTTAGTATATACTTCGTTTTATAGGATAGAATTTAGGAATACTGTTACTATATCTCGCTATCTTATATTAAGGTCGAAGGCTACTACTAATATAAAAATAGCCCTTACTATTTTTACTACTAGTATAGTAGCTCTCTTTTCTTTAGTAGATAACTATTAAAGGTCGCCTTATACGCAAATTTATACCTTAAACTTCTTAAGTACGCCGTTAGCGTCGAATTTGTATATAAATACCTACTTTAGGGGTAGTACTTAGGTACCCTTTATATTTAGAGTTAGAACCTTAGAGAATGTCTCTTTCTTAGTTAATATCTATACCTCGAAACTAGCTACTACTATAAATTCCTTACTAAACTAATACCGTTTTATTTATACCTAGTTATCTAGTAGTAGCGGTAGGTTATCTCTATAGAGCTTCTTTATAACGTTAAAGCGCTTATTTATACTAGTTATAAAGGTATATAGTAAGCTCGGTAGTTCTTCTTATATAGTACCGTTAATTATAAGGTATACAGTAAAGTCGGGATTAGTCCTTAGCTTCCTACTTCTTAAACCGGTAACGATATTCGACGTATTAATACTTACTAAGATATCTCTTTATATACGTTAGGATGGTATCTCTAGTATTAGCGAGTATAAGGCTAGCCACTGTGCCATTAGGGATTTCTACTATGCCAATAGTGTTTACCTAACTTATTCGAATTTTATATTAAAAGAAAGTATATACCTTTATTATTTTTAGGAGCCTTTTATATTACTAGTCCTAATAGTTCTAGATAAGCTACCTATATTTAAAACTTTCTTATAGCTAATTAGTCGAAATATTTTAAGGAAAATCAAGTTCTAATAAGCTAGGAATAGGCTAAAAATAGGCTATTTATAGGCTTTAAGTAGGGTATTCGGGCTTTTTTCGGGCTATTAATAGGCTTTATAAGCTTTTATCGAGCTTTATAGGCTTTTTTTAAGCCGGCTCTACTTATTATATATAATTTAACTAATTATCTACTACTATTATTACTCTCTATTTTAATCTATCGATTATTAATTTAACTAGTTAAGTAACACTTCTAGGTAGTAAAGCTTCTTATAATATATTAACCCTCCTTTATATATTCTTAAAAGCCCTTACTATTATAGGTTTTATTAACTCTATAATATCCTAAAGTTAGTAGTCTAAGTTTATATTATTATAATTTAGAGGTAACTATAATAACTTATCCTACCTTATACCCTCTAATTACCTAGCTACGCTATCGATAAGCTAATAGACTTTTAATATATCTATACTAGCTTTTCTTTAATTAGATAACCCTCCCTTACTCCCCCTACTTAAATAATTTAAACGTATTAGACCCGATTAGAAAAGATTATACTTCTTATATAATAGAATAAATTACTAAGAGTAGGTAGAGTAGTAATTATAAACTAATTATAGATTAAAAGGTAAGGTTATATAGTACTTAAATTATCTTTTATATATTTAGGACTACTTTAACTAGGTAGCCTATAGTAGCGATAGTAGCCTAAAGGTTATATATAAATATTACTCTATAATCCTTAAGTATCCTTATACTATTAAAAAAGATACGAATAGGAAGGATACGCGTTATAGTATAACTACTATAACTAGGTATCTTAGGATATCTACCTATAAAGGTGTGTCAGACTGGGATATGGCCCCCCTAGGCCTTAAACAGGAACCGAGGTTTTTGTTATGGTCTAGTGGTAAAATGGCTGTATTTTTTCCCACAGTTATGAGCCCGGATTGATCTTTATACCCTTGAGTACTGGTCGTCGGTTCGAAACCGGGAGTGCACGCAACAAAGAAGGTTCCCTTACCCTTGCAAATCCTGTAATTCGCTGCCGAGGAAGAAATAAGGGGACGGAAGCGCCCTGGGGACGGAAGAGCCCTGCCCGGACCGTCTGAGATACTAAAAAAGGAGCTGTGATACACGGAGGAAACCAAAAACTGAAGACGACAGTATACACATGTTACAGGGAATCCCGAAGAGTCAGCATCCCCTGGGGGGTGTGTCAGACTGGGATATGGCCCCCCTAGGCCTTAAACAGGAACCGAGGTTTTTGTTATGGTCTAGTGGTAAAATGGCTGTATTTTTTCCCACAAAGGGTTATAAATAGAGGTTAGTAACGAGAGGGACTTAATAAGTTTATTTAGTTAATAGTATAGATATCCCTTTACTATAGTTTATACTACTAATATAATTAAAATAGGATAATACTATCTAAGAGCTATTCTCTAAGGTAGCTTAGGAGGATAATCTATTATAGTTTATTATAATTAATCGACTTCCCTTTTACCTTATCGAATATCTAACGTTTCGATAGATAATATTATAAGTATACTTAGCCCTAAGCCTCCTATCTATCCCCTTTACTAATATAGTTTAACGTTAACTATCTACTTATATTAAAGAACGCTAATAATCTATACTTAACCTACTTTTAGTAGATATAAAAATCTTAATTGTATTAGATTACTAGACTTTACTATTCGGATAAGTATTTATAGTAATTACTAGCTATTTTATTAATATTAATTAGTCCTACTAGAAAGTACTTCTTAGGTTTAAATCCCTTAAAGGTATCTATACTAATACTAATCTAAGTAGTATTCTCTTAGAGATACTTACTAATTATAATATCTAGGATTATATATTTAGGTTAACTATAGATAATATATTAAATAATAAGACCCTTATTAACTTACTATAATAGGCCTTATTAAGTAATATTTATATTATCTAAATACCCTATCTTATATATATTATCTAATTAAGTCTAAACTAACTTCTTAATCGCTTAAAAGTAGTCCCTTAGAATAATATAACCAAGACTAAATAGTCTAATCGCTAATTAATACTTATAAAAGTAAATACCTAAAGTAAAAACTATAATATATCTTATACTTTAAATAAAGCATAGTATCTTACTATTTATATCTAGGCTAATCCCTAATATCGCGAAGTATTTATTAGTCTTTAGCTCTCTAAGTAGGTACTTATATTACTTTAGGATATAAAGACTAGGTAAAACTTAACGTTTCTTATACTTTACTAGGTAAAGAGGCTCTATAATTTCCTTAATATATTCTATATAGACTATAACTATAAGGAGATAGTACTAAATAATAATAAATAGCGCTAGATTAATTACCTTCTTTATCTTATAAAGCTATTCTATAAATATACTCTTATACTTTTAAAGACTTAAGATATAACTATATATCTAGTATTCTAGATCTATAATATATTATTTAAGTACCTTAAGAAGTCTATTAAATAGCTTTAATAAAAGCGTATCCTATAGAAATAATAGATACTTTCCTCCTTTAAGGCTAATCGATTAAAGCTTAATAAGTACTATTTATAGATAGATTATAATTATAATTATATTTACGTAATTAGTACTATACTAACGCTAGATAATAGGTTCTAATTCTTTCTTACTAATAACTAGATAAAGGAATAGTATAATAAATATTAAACCTTATTCTAAGATACTCTCTTACCTTACTAAGAGCGTTAAGCTATTAGTTAAGGCCTAATAGTCTCTTCTCCTAGATTAAGGCTAAGTATAGCTCTTTATAATCTACTTCGCCTAAAGAAACCTAAAGCGAAGCTAGTTATTAATAAGATAACCTAGTATCTTAATAGTAGTAAGTTATACATACTCTTCTTCTAGTCTTATTTCGATAAATATTAGTTACTAATTTTATATAGATATTATTAATTCTAAGCCGCTATCTTTTTAGCGAGAGAACTATAGCTATTTTCCTATAATTACTTCGCTTACGTAGGATATTCTTATAATTCTAGTAATTAGTATAGGTATAAAACGATTATTTAATACTACTTACGATATTTACTATTATTACTACGGTCGTATAAAGGCTAAGACTATTAAAGAGTTAATACTATTTATTCCTTTATATATTAAGATTTAACCTTAAATTATATAAGGTAAAGGAGCTTAAACGATTCTTCTCTCTAAATAAGATCGAAGTATTAAGAGAGGAAAAGGATAATAAGCTTAATAATATTAAATTCGAATAGATTAGTGATATAGAAGAATAGCCTAAGAGTTCTAGGGGTTTAATTAATATTAATAATAATAATACTAGTAATAATAATACTAGCGATCCTCTATTACTAAGTTATAGTACTTAGCTACGTATATTAGGGAGGAAAAGGAAGTATATAGAGGATAATATATATTTAGTCTTATTAGTTTATACTAGAATTAATCATAATATATTAATATATACTTAAATAAATCAATGATTTCTTGAATTTGAAGTGAACGATATAATCGAAATACTTAAAATTACTAGGAATTCCTATATTATTTATGTAGTCACGAGAAATTGGTATATTTACATTATTTAGTCGAAGGGGGGGGGGCTCGGGGGGCCCCCCCCTTTCGAGCTAGGGGCCTAACCTAATAGCCCGAAGCCCGCTGCGAGCTTTGGGAACAGGCCCGAAACCCGACCCTTTTAAGGGTCGAGTCGGGTCGGGTTTCGGGCTTTTCGAGCTTTGCGGAAGTCTAGTTTCGATCGACGGTATTATAGAGATCGGATCTAGCGACGACAATAGAGTTTCTTAGTGTACTTAGTTTAATAGAAATGATAAAATCGATAGATTTAGAGATAATATTAATGGTAGAGATAAAGCTATTCCTAGTAGCGTTAGTGGTAGTAAGGTTAATCCTAGTAAGTTACTAGCTAGTATACTACCGGTTATTTACCCTAGGTTTATTTACTCTAGGTTTATTTACTCTAGGTTTATTTACTCTAGGTTTATTTACTCTAGGTTTATTTACTCTAGGTTTATTTACTCTAGGTTTATTTACTTCCTTAGTGGTTTAATATTAGACTTTTACTCTAGGTTTATTTACTCTAGGTTTATTTACTCTAGGTTTATTTACTCTAGGTTTATTTACTCTAGGTTTATTTACTCTAGGTTTATTTACTCTAGGTTTATTTACTCTAGGTTTATTTACTCTAGGTTTATTTACTCTAGGTTTATTTACTCTAGGTTTATTTACTCTAGGTTTATTTACTCTAGGTTTATTTACTCTAGGTTTATTTACTCTAGGTTTATTTACTCTAGGTTTATTTACTCTAGGTTTATTTACTCTAGGTTTATTTACTCTAGGTTTATTTACTCTAGGTTTATTTACTCTAGGTTTATTTACTCTAGGTTTATTTACTCTAGGTTTATTTACTCTAGGTTTATTTACTCTAGGTTTATTTACTCTAGGTTTATTTACTCTAGGTTTATTTACTCTAGGTTTATTTACTCTAGGTTTATTTACTCTAGGTTTATTTACTCTAGGTTTATTTACTCTAGGTTTATTTACTCTAGGTTTATTTACTCTAGGTTTATTTACTCTAGGTTTATTTACTCTAGGTTTATTTACTCTAGGTTTATTTACTCTAGGTTTATTTACTTCCTTAGTGGTTTAATATTAGACTTTAGGGTAGGTAGTAAGCTAGATCTTACTTTTACTTACTCTAGGGTTATCTCTCTTCTAACTATCTCCTACTAGCTAGTTTTATTAAATACCTCGCTAACGCCAATGATTTTATTAAAAGCTTTATTAGTACCTTTCTTAGTATACTTAGTTTTATTAGGATACTTAGTTTTATTAGGAAGAGTGATCCTTACTATTAAAGCTAGTATCTCTATCTAGATACTGATCTGTACCTATACTTCTTATATAGTAAGTATATCTAGCTATATACCTAGCCTATTTATCATAGTACTAATAGTATCTTCTTCTTTAGGTATTAGCTTCGACTTTAAGTACTACCTAGTCTTATCGAATACTATATCCTATACGATATCGATCCTTCCTATACTAGTACATCCTTTATAGGGGAACTATACTTTATATAGGTTTTTAGATATATACCTAATAAGATATCCTATCTCTACTCTAGGTACTATCTTATCTAATTAGACTTACTTTAGGATTCTTAAGTATATTAAGTAGCTATATAACCTAATATTTAATAGGTTAACAGTTTAGTATCGGATACTATCTAATATAGTATACTTTATAAGCTCTTTCTATAGTATAAACTATTTATTATTATACTTTATAGGTATCCTATTTAGGATATATATTACGGTACTAACTATTTCTAGTTATAAGGTATATAGTAGCTCTATATTATTAATTAATACTCTTATAGTTCGAACTACTAACCCCCTAGATCTCTTAGTAGGGCTATTTATCTTAGGTAAGCTAAGTAGTAAGTACTTAATAGTATACCCTTCTACTTCGATTATTACTTCTACTTTATTACTAGCGCTACGCTTATTATTATAATAGAATACTTTAATCTTAATTTTTAACTAGTTTCTTACTAATACTAAGAACTTCCTAATAGCTATCTAGTATTTATTCTTCCTTATATATATAAAGATAAAGTAGTACTTAATACTATTAAGGTAAAAATATATTAACTAGATATAGCTATTATATACTAGCTAATTTTAAACTAGGTTAAAGTATACCTATCTAAATATACTATATTTCTAGGTAATATACTAGTAAGAGATCTACTTTAGGGTATCTATTAATTAATAAGCTTTATATACCTACTTCTCTTTACTAGGATTACTATTAATAGTGATCCCTTTAGTTATCTTTACTAGCTTAGTAATACGCTATTAACTAATATAGCTTAGGCGCCTATACTAGGTATAAATTAATATTTTAGCTTTTAGTTCCTATACTAACTTCTTCTTTTTAGTATACTTAGTTATAAATACTAAGTTATCTAGTATTAGTTTAGGGTATTAAAGCCCTTCTAACTAGGTAAGCTAGGTAAGCTTCTAGTCTTAGTATACTTAGTATACTGCTTTACCCTCTCTTATTTTAATATAGTTAGTACTAAAATTTACTAATACCTCCCCCTTTATTATTAATTTATAAGATATTAGATTACTATAGAAATTAGGAAAGTATCTAACGTTATAAAGCTCTATTCTTACTACTTTTCTATTACTAAGGCTAATAGTATAGATAACTATAGTACCTACCCTATTAACGGCTATTTCCGTATCGCTAACCCTAACGCTACTTTATACGCTTTCGAAGGTTAAAAATAACCCCTAATCGTTATATATATATATTTATACTCTAGTATTAATAACCTAGTACTTTCCGACTAGTATATCTTAGTATTAGGTTAATATAATAGTAGTTAGGGCTTACTTAGTGGTTTCTATAAAGAAAAAGCTATATACCTCTTTATTAAAGGTAGTATTTACTTACTACGGAGCCTTCTTTTAGCTCTATTTCTCCTCTTATCGCTTATTATCGATCTAGGCCTTTTAGGTAGGGTTTACTTTTATAGCTTCCTCCTATTTTTACTTCCTAGTTTTATTAATAACGAAGGTAGATAGTCTTTCTCTATTATATAGGTCCTAATATCTTTATACTAGGTAATATCTACCCTTCCTACTATATAGGTATTTTCTTATCGCGAATAGCTATTCTTTATTACTTACCTTTATATTACTAGGCTTTACTTCTTTATACCCTTACTAGGTTAAAAAGGCTACCTTTAAGATACCTCTCTAAGCGCCTAGCTTACTATATATATTATTCTAATAGACTCTATACCGATTAAGAAGCTTAGTAAAAGTAGTATCTAATTTATCCTCTAGGTATACTACCTACTAGCTATAAAAGCTAGCTATAAAAGCTAGGTAATATTAGATAAATAGTATCTAGGAATTAAGGCTTAGTATTATCTACTTTAGTTATTTTCACTTACTTATAGTATATTTAGACTATCTCCTAGTTAATAAGCTATTTATTAATATTAGTTATCTAATCTAACCCTTTTTCTAAGTTCTTCTACCGCTTCCGGAGCTTAGCGATATATATAGGATCGCTCTCTAGTATAAATCTAGTATATAGATTTCTTAATAGCTCCTATAGCGTTTTATATTTAATGATAAATAATTAGTATATTATATAAACTATAGTACGAATTATAACTACTACCTAGCTTAATCCCTTTTTCTTTAGGGTATAGGTAGTATTCTTATTTAACTAGTTAGCTTATAGAGACTTCCTAGTATTAAACTAGTTATCTTTATATTTTACCTTAGCTTCTTTAATTAATAAGACTTTAGTTAGTATCTCTAATAGCTTTAGTACTACTTCTAATACTAGGTTATATAGCTCCTATATATTATATTATATAGTAATTAACTTAATATAGGGTAGCTAAGAATCCTATATCTCTTTATCCTTTAGGATAACGTAGGAAGTTACCGCGGAGAGGGAATCTATCGATATAACGAACTATTTTGATTATATCGTGATCGAGTTACGATTAGGTTTAATCGTAGTATGATTATATTATGATTAGATTTCCGATTTTTCGATTTTAGGGGTTTACTTCGGTATTTTTTAGGTTGTTAATTTAGTATTAATTTATAACCTTGATGAAAGTAGTGATGTTTCTTTATTAATTGAACGATTCCGGGCTTATAACTGATAGAAATCTGATAGTACGAAATGTATGGTATAAAATGATAGGTGTAAAATTCTCTAACTAATTAAAACGACAAAAATCCCCTATTTATGCAATCTGTGTGGGATCTAGAACTGACTAATCACGTACTTTTGTTGTGGGATAGCCGAGTCACCGAGGTCACATATGGTTTACACCATGTATGGTAACCTGGTATTTCGACAAAATCCTCTATTTCGGAGGTAAGGTATTAAATGCTTTCTACTTCTTCTAAATCGGTTACTAGAGCGGTTATTAAGAACTAATAGAATTCTTTAATATTAAGAAGCTAGTTCTTACCTAATCTCCTTCCCTTTATAAGGGTTAAACCATCTAGTTTCTTAAGAATTAGTTACTAATTATTATATACTACTAAAATTCCTTTATTAACGAGTTTAGACTAAGATATAAGGTTTATACGTAAGTTAGGTATATATATTATGTTAGATAACCTTAGATTTCTCCTATTTTTAGTACTATCGTCGACAGTAAGTATAATATCGCTAATTAGGCCTTTAACGCTCTTTATGCCTAGGGCTATATAAATACTGGTAAACACTGTTGGCACAGCCCGAATCACTACTGGCACAGTCCTCTAGCTGTTTTAGGTAAAGGCTGCCTTGGCACTAATTTTTCGGCCTAAGTGTCATTTACTATGGTATCGCTATTATAAAAAACACTACCCCCAAACCACATTAGCCACATTGATCTGCTCTATCCACTACCCATATTAATTATTAATGCCTCCATAATTATGCTTCAATTTCATACTTCCATTAAAACCATATGACCTATATAGGGCTAATTAATTAGGGTTAGCTAAGCGTTCCACATAGTGAAAACTCTGCATACCAATTATTGTTAATTAATTTTAATCTCCTATAGTAAAAGCTTTATTTTTGAATACCATTTTTATATACCAATGTTAATCCAATAAAAATGTCAAATTCAACATACAATTTTTACTATATAAACCAGAAATAAATATAGATCTTAGTATCCCCGTCCCTGTCCCCGCCGTATAGTGTACGGGGCTACCCTTCTTAGAGTTTTCACCGTATAGGACGCTTAGCTAACCCTAATTAATTAGCCCTATATAGGTCATGTGATTTTAATGGAAGCATGAAATTGAAGTATAATTATGGAGGTATTAATAATTAATATAGGTAGTGGATAGAGTAGATCAATGTGGCTAATGTGGTTTAGGGGTAGTGTTTTTTACTATGGCGATACCATATAAAATTGCACTTGTATTGAAAATGGACTACTAAGGGGGTTTAAACCTAATACGGCTAGAGGACTGTGCTAGTAGTGATTCGGGCTGTGCTAATAGTGTTTACCTTTAAAAATTATAGTCCTAGGAGAATAGGATAATACGGCTAGAGGACTATACTAGTAGTGATTCGGGCTATGCTAGTAGTGATTCGGGCTATGTTAGTAGTGATTTAGGCTGTGCTAATAGTGTTCACCTTTAAAAATTATAGTTATAGGAGAATAGGATAATAAAGTCGTTAGTTTCTATTCGTATTTTCCTTATATCTTATTCTCCTAGATAGCAATCTTCCTATATATACGTTCTTAGCGTTAGAAGGTTTAAGGCTACTCCTATATTCTACTTAGACTTTATCTATAAGTATAAGTAAACTATTACTTCTTATCTACGGATAGTTAGTAGGATTATATATTTACGAAAGAAGCTAATATAGTTTATAGTATAACTTAGCGTTAGAAGGCTTTTTTTATTAATCGGTTTAGGTTTATCTCCTTAGATATTTACTATCCCTATAATCTATCGGACTATTATACTTACTATAAAATTCGTAAATACTATATAGTAATAGGGTAATCGGTCCTTTAGCGTATCTCTATCTGCAAACTTGAATAGATTATTAAGGAATAACCTAACTAGTAGTCCTAACTATCCTTTCCCTAGTCCTATATATATTCTATCTTATAGTTTCAGAGGTAGTTAAGGAACTAATATATATCTAGCTAGGTTCTCTAAACTTAGTTTAATATTCTAATCGATTAGATAACTTAGTAGACTTTCTTTACTAATAGATAATAAGTAGGTCCTTTTAGTTTTTCTTTTATAGTATCTAGTATAATAATCTAAGCTAGATTAGAAATATTTCTAGAGTTCTACTAGGTATTTCTATCTTATATAAATTTATATTATTTATTTATTTATTTATTTATTTATTTATTTATTTATTTATTTATTTATTTATTTATTTACTTAATACGATAGGACTATATAAAGGTTCCTATCTTATTATTACCTTTCTCTTTTCTTTTCCTTTCCTTATACTTAGTATTCTTATTAAAATATACTTTTTTATTTAAAGAACTAGCTAGTAATATAATACTAAGTACTACTTTTATTTCTAATAAAGTAGTACGACTATATAGACTATTATTATTTACGGAGTGAAGTGAAGTGAAGTAATACTATTTAATAGTACTCCCCCCCCTTTAGGAAGGGTCCCTTAGAAGGGCCCCTAGAGGGAATGCCTTAAGATTACGTGACCTAAATTTATCTTTAGCTTAGTCTAAAAAAAATAACGTTTCTATACGGTAAAAAAGTTATCGCTAAGAAGTAGTAGAATAGATCTAGTAGTAAAAAAAAATTATATAATTATATGATTTAACTAATACCTTTATTTTTAATAATAGAGTTACGTAATTAGGTTTTAAAATTATTAGTGCCTTGGGTATCTAATATCTAGATTACGTGATATATACCGATCTACTTCTAATTAGGTGGCGAATTATGGTATTACTATACTATAGCGGCCTTAGGTAGCGAATTATAGTATTATTAGACTATTAGTGGCCTTAGGTATCCTATTAGCTAGGTGCTAAACTAGGTATTATGCTAGGTGTTAAACTAGATATTATACTAGGTACTAAACTAGATACTAAACTAGATACTAAACTAGATACTAAACTAGATACTAAACTAGGTACTAAACTAGGTACTAAACTAGGTACTAAACTAGGTACTAAACTAGGTACTAAACTAGGTACTAAATAAGATACTAAATAAGATACTAAACTAGATACTAAACTAGGTACTAAATAAGATACTAAATAAGATACTAAACTAGATACTAAACTAGATACTAAACTAGATACTAAACTAGGTACTAAACTTAATACTAAACTAGATACTAAACTAGGTACTATGCTAGGTGCTAAACTAGATACTATACTAGGTACTAAACTAGATACTAAACTAGATACTATACTAGGCGCCAAACTAGATACGAAACTAGATACTATACTAGGTACTAAACTAGATACTTTGGTAGTGGTAGGAGGGAAGACTATAAAATAGGTATAGTAGAGAAGAAAAGATAATATATATAGGAGATACTTAGATACTAGAAGATCCCTTACTACTACTATAAACCCTAAAAGGGTAGAATTAGTTACTTCGCCTCGTAATAATTATCGGAAGGCCTAAGGCTATCGAGATCACTAGTATAAAAGCGGGTATATAAATATGGTTAAAGTAGTATAGAGGGAGAAGATACGAAGAATATAATTAATATACTTAGTATAGGATAAAAATTCCTTCTTTATTTATTTAGTCTTACTAGCCTAAAAATTTAGGACTTAATCGTTTCGCTCCGTATAACTATTTAAAGGCCTTAGGCGCCTAAGATCCCTAGTAATTAGTCTTAGTCTAGCTTTACCCTATTTTCCGTTCCTTAGTATTATATAAGCTAAGATTTAAACTTAAACCTAAACTTAATATCTAACTAATTAAAATAGTTAGACTAAAATAAAACCTACCTATTAATTATAGTAGATAGCCTATTACTATAAATAATAAAGAAGATAGTAAATAAGTAAGAGATAGTTACTTATAACCTAAATACTTTAATCTCTAAACTATAGAGACTAGTTAGTATTAGTAAATATAATAAAGATAAGGATAATAGAGAAAGTTCCTTTATTTATAAATAACTATAAAAGACTCTAATCTATAAATGGTTTTATAAGTTTATAAGAGAATATTAAAACCTAAAAAGGAGGGTATAAGAACTTAAAGATAAAATAATAGTTCTATACTCTAATAAGATTAAGACTAAAATTATTATTAAGTTACTTATACTTAAGTAAGATAAGGTAATTACTTATTAAGATTTAGTAGTTTATAAAAGATATAATCTTATATTCTATCTTATAAATTTATAGAATTAAGCTAATATACTAATTATAGAGGTTAGTTTAAAATAAAAGATTATAAAGATATTAGATATTTTAATACTTAATAATAGTAAAGAAGTCTAATTTAAAACTTAAGAGACTATAATCTAATAGAAACTTAAAGTAAATCCTAATTATTATCTATTATTAGTATATTATAAACTCCATATATAGAGTTATTATAAAGAAAAGGCTTAGTTATATATTATATCCTAAATAAGTTCTAATTCTAATAACCTATATTTAAATACTAAGGATATAATTATCTATCTAAAGACTATATTTATAAACCTAAATAAATATACTAAGGATATAATTATCTATCTAAAGACTATATTTATAAACCTAAATAAATATACTAAGGATATAATTATCTATCTAAAGACTATATTTATAAACCTAAATAAATATACTAAGGATATAATTATCTATCTAAAGACTATATTTATAAACCTAAATAAATATACTAAGGATATAATTATCTATCTAAAGACTATATTTATAAACCTAAATAAATATACTAAGGATATAATTATCTATCTAAAGACTATATTTATAAACCTAAATAAATATACTAAAGCCTATATTATATACTATAAGTTTATAATAAAACTAAAAGATAACTTTATCTATTTCCTAATTAAGCTTATATAGCTTACTAAAGAGGCTACTATAATTAAATAGAATTATAAGTATAATTTATATTTAAAGCTATTATATTTACTATAGAGCTAGATAATATAGTTAGTTAATTAGGAAACTATAATATTTAAATCTTTCTTTAAGACTTATTAGAATATATCTTATAAGATTAACCTTTAGTAAGAAGTAAAAGCTGCTTCCTATTTATAATCTACTACTATTACTAATAGAAATATAGGGATAAAAGTAATAAAATAAGTTTATACTCCCTATATAAGATATAAAAAGAACTCTAACTCTAAAAAACTCTTAAATTCTAAGTAAGATATCCTAATAAAGGAAGGTTAATACTTTAATTATAGGGAAGAAGCATATATAACTTATAACCATTAAAAGAAGAAACCTACTAATACTATTACTATAACCTATCTTTTTCCTTATATTATTAAACTTAATAGAGAAGATATTAATTAGAGAAAAGTTAATACTTAGGTTAAGTCTCCTATCTAGATTAATAAAAAGTATTATTATATTTACTAGATTTATAGAAAGGTAAATACTATTAGTATAGCCTAAATTACTATTAGTATAGTCCTCTAGCTATTTTAGGTAAAGGCTACCTTAGTACTAATCTTTTGGCCTAAGTATTATTTACTATAGTATCGCTATTATAAAAAATACTACCCTTAAACTATATTAGCTATATTAATTATCTCTATCTACTACCTATATTAATTATTAATACCTCTATAATTATACTTTAATTTTATACTTCTATTAAAATTATATAACCTATATAGGGCTAATTAATTAGGGTTAGCTAAGCGTCCTATATAGTAAAACTCTATATACTAATTATCGTTAATTAATTTTAATCTCCTATAGTAAAAGCTTTATTTTTAAATACTATTTTTATATACTAATATTAATCTAATAAAAACGTTAAATTTAAAATATAATTTTTACTATATAAACTAGAAATAAATATAGATCTTAGTATCCCTATCCCTATCCCCGCCGTATAGTATATAGGGCTACCCTTCTTAGAGTTTTTACTATATAGGATACTTAGCTAACCCTAATTAATTAGCCCTATATAGGTTATATAATTTTAATAGAAGTATAAAATTAAAGTATAATTATAGAGGTATTAATAATTAATATAAGTAGTAGATAAAGTAGATTAATATAGCTAATATAGTTTAGGGGTAGTATTTTTTACTATAGCGATACCTAGTCCTCGCTAAGTAATCTAACCCCCTTTAGGGATAGGGTTACTATACCGTAATAGAAACTCTTACCTAATATTAATTTTATATTACCTACCTATTTTACTACTATTTTATACTACTATAATATACTAGAAAAACCCCTAGATTTAGAGAGAAGTATTATAAATACTCTATCTACCTAGTATACCTAGAAAAAACCTTAAAATCGCCCTATTAGCGTAAGAATTTAATATTCCTTACTACCTATTATTAAAAGGATTAATAGTTAGGGTTCTTATTCGATACGTTATCTTACTAATTCGATATTAAATATAGATTAAAAGTAAGTTTTAAGTAGTTAGATCACTATACTAGATAATACTTACTCTCTTTTACCTATAAAGGTAGTAAAAGTATATACTAATTTAAGATATTCGATATTAAGTAAAGCTACTATACTAAAGTACGCTAATATTTATAGAGCTTACTACGTAGCTTTTTAAGGATAATTCTATACTTTTATACTACTAAATTTATTAGGATACTTCTATTAATAAGCGTATATATAACCTTAATAGTCCTCGTATAGCTAGTAATACTAATTAAAATAATCTAGGCGTAAGAATTAAAGGAATAGGTATAAGAAGAGAGGTAGTTAAAAAGACAAATTTTAAAGTAGTTAATTATAGAGGATACGCTAATACTAATATCTACTATTATTAATAAGGGTTATTAAACGAAGTAATAATCTAGGATCTAATAATATTCTATTATTTATCTAAGTTTAATATTAAGAGTAAGGAAACTAATAAAGATTTCTAACTTAAATCTATTCTAAATCTAGATAAGAGGATAAAGGTTAATAAGGTAAAGGAAGCGAAACTTCTTAAATCTATATTAGAGGGAATTAGTAAGGGTAAAGATAGTAAGAACTTAGATAAAGTCGGAGGTAATAATATTAATATAGATTAAGAGGCTACTAGGGAGTTAGATAATGATTCGGTACTATATCTATTACCTCCTATTATTATTAATAGTATAAGTTAAGCTTAACCCTAAAGAGATCGTAAGACACGTAGGGATAATAATATATATAAGTATACTAGATAATTTAATTATATAATACTATAATTATACTAAATCCTAATAGAAAAAATAATCCTAAATCTCTAGATACTAATTCTTACTATATACTAAATACTAATTAATATAGGGTATTTCTTTATAACTTATATAGGTTACGTTTTTCTCTATATTTATATTATTTATAGTCCTATAGGAGTCCTATTAAAGTCCTATAGGACCGGACTAGGTACCTTAGTCCTATCTCTTAGTACTCCTATAGGACTAAATAGTAGGAGTTAGTAAGGTCTATAATCTACCTCTTAATTAGGGTTATTAGGGTTCTCTACCTTTAGGAGAGGCCTAAAGACTATATTAGTAAATTATATATACGTATATATAGCATTTTTTAACCCTATACCTATCTAATAGTATACGTATTATCTATATAGTATAATTACTACTACTTTATACTTATCCCTATGTTTAATTAATATAGTCTAGTATCTATAAAAGGTATCCGCTATAAAAAAGGTTATATATTTTACTTTAAGAATTAGATTAATAACTTTATCTATACTATATACTAGATATAAATAATTAATAGACCATTTATTAATAGGAATAAAATTACGTAATATCTTTAGTAGCTATTAAAAAGTTAATTAGTATATTAAAGTATAAGATATATTAAATTTTACTAAGTTTATATATCCTAAATTAGAATAAGCCTTAGTTCTTTATTTTATAGATTTAGAAATACCTTTTATTATTATAGATTAGTATTAATAAAAACTATAAAGGCCTATATCTAGTAGTATAGTAGTTAGTGTAAAATAAAATTATAAGAAGGCTTTAATTCCTTTACCTTAGTTAGTATATAAATAATTCCCTTTTATCTCTTTACTTATTATAAAAGACTCTTATTTTCTTCTAATTAAACTATTACTATTTTATTATTTTTTAGATTAGTCTTTATTAGGCTAAAGAGATCTTTTAGACTTAATTAAATTATATAAGTAAGATATAGAACCTATATAATTTTAGTAAAATTAGGAAGCTCTATCCGTTTAATTAAATTATATAGACTATTAACTAAGGTCTTATTATTTAATATATTATCTATAGTAATTATAATTACTTAATTTATAATATTCTATTACTAAAGAACCTTAAAGAGAATATCTATAAGATTAAAGCCTATATACTAACTATAAACTAATATAAAACCTAGAAGGATATTATAATAGTCTTAATTAGTATCTATAAAATAGCCTATAATTACTATAAATATCTATTAGAAGGGTAAAGTCTAATAATTAAGGGTAATTAATAACTTTACTCCTACTAAGAGTAGAGAAAGAAACTTTTATTACTCTATATAGATAATTAATTAGAGCTAATACTATATAGTCTTTAATAAGAAAAGGGTAAGCTTCTATTAAGAAAGCTAAGCCTTTATAATAAGATCTTTAAATTCTTTATACTAAAGGACCTTAAATAGAAACTATAAGTTTACTATAAATTTAACTTAAGCTCTTTTAAATTGCTATTAGTTAAAGATCTTATAGGTAAATAGGTAAGTAGCCTAAATAGAAAGAAAATATTAGTATTTAATAGATATAATATTATAAGTTTAAGCGATTATTATATATCCTATTATATAGACCCTTCTTTTAATATAGCTATATATACGTAACGAGATAAATATATAATAAGTAACTTTAAACTATTTACTAATAAGGATAGGTATAAAATTACTTTTCTATATCTCTAATAGAGTACTATTAGTTTCCTAATTTAGAATTAGGCTACTTAATTAAAGTATTCTTAAGTAGTAGAGGTATATCTTATATTAAAGTTTACTTTATATAGTAGAAGGTATAGGTTTATATCTACTATATAATACTACTACTAAATAAAGTTAGCTTTATTTATTAAAGTCTAAAGAACTTAGAACTTTTAATATTTAGGACTAATACGAGAGAGGGTTAAAGGAATTAAATTTAGCTCTATTTAAAGGATTAAAGATTTAGGCCTATTATAGATTAGCTAACTAATTAAATAATCTAATATAAAGGGCTTATTAATAATACTAATACTATAGACTAAAGATAATAGAGGATTTCCTACTTAGGAAAACGAAACCTAAGATAAAGGGTTAGCCTTAGTATATAGTTTATATTAAGATATATTTAAATAATAATTCTATTAAAATAAAAGAGGGTATAAAAAGGATATCTCTAAGTCCCTATCTTTATATATAGAAGAATTATATCCTACTATTAGTAGATTCTAAATAATTAGTAGCGTAACTATATATTATAAATAGGTAATAACCTACTTATTATATATTACTTATTAGTCTATTTAATAAGACTCCCATAAGACTCCTATAGGACTCCTATATAAAGGGGAAGTTAATAGATTTAGGGGTATCTAGAATCCCCTATAACTTTAAATAGAAAATCTTTACTTTTAAACCTACTTTATCCTATAATTCTTTAATAATTATAGAGTAAAGAATAGTAATTCTAAAATAAAAAAAAACTAATTTAGGGGTAACGTTTCTTATAGTATAAGAAGTAACTATATTTTACTATAAGTCAATTAAATTTTTACTATTTTAATAATATATAGAAAATATAGTATAGTACCTTTAAGGATATAAATATATATATTACTTAACCACTTTCACTAAATACTATATCTATATCTCTTTTATACCTATAGGCGATTTTAGTCTATTATTTAACTTTTTTTTTTAAAGGATAATTATTAACTTTTTAATATAGGTATTAGTTCTTTATTCACTTAATTATAGACTATATCATATAAAAAAACTACGTTAGTTAAAATTAGAAGTAGGGACGCTTATATACCTATAAATAACAGTATTTTATCTAATTACTTTATAGATTTATATAGCCGAAAGAGGAAATTCTTAGCAAAATTATACTAGCGTAGGACCATATAGGAGTCCTATAGGACTACTAGGGTTATAGGACAAGATTTTTTTTAGTCCCATGGGAGTTGTCAAGGCCTATTTTTGAAGCTATTCCTAGATCTTATTATAGACCCTTACTATAATGCTCCTTCCCTACCTACTAAAGCCTATAAACCATAGGAATCGTGCCCCCTAATCCACCAATTTACCTCCCCCGAATAAGCCTTTACTAGCCTAAACGACTAGGCGAATTTGTAAATAGCTTAAAAAATAAGATCTGTAAATAGCTTCAAAAATAGCATTAAATTAATTATAGTATAGTAGAATTCTCATTATGCGATATTAATTATAGAGTAGGTATATAATCTCGGCTACGCATTTTAGTATAGGGTAATATCTATATGGCCAAAGGTTAGGTGATAGGGGTGTCATTTACTATGGGAATACCATATTAAATTACATAAAGGATGACAAATGGTTGGCTAAAAAACACCATACCCAAAAAGGACTAAAAGTGTGCGGTTAGTCAAAAAGGACGCTAAAGGTATGCGGTTATAGATACTAAAGATATAATTATCTATCTAAAAACTATATTTATAAATCTAAATTAATATATTAAAGCCTATACTATATACTATAAGTTAATAATAAAACTAAAAGATAACTTAACTAATTTCTTAGGTAGGTTTATACAAGTTACTAAAAAAGCTACTATAATTAAAAAGAACTATAAATATAAATTATATTTAAAATTACTATACCTACTTTAGAATTAGATAAGATAGGTAGTTAATTAAGATATTATAGTATTTAAATTATTCTTTAAGATTTATTAGAATATATCCTATAGGATTAATCTTTAATAAAAAGTAAAAACTACTTCTTATCTATAATTTACTACTTTTATTGGTAGAAATTTAAAAATAAAAGTAATAAAGTAAATATATACTCTTTATATATAAAATATAAAGTAAATTTTAACTTAAAAAAACTCTTAAATTCTAAATAATATACCTTAATAAAAAAAGATTAATACTTTAACTATAGAGTAAAGATATATAACTTATAACTATTAAAAAAAGGAACCTATTAATATTATTATTATAGCCTATCTTTCTTCTTATATTATTAAACTTAATAAAGAAGATATTAATTAAGAAAAAGTTAATATTTAGGCTAAGTCTCTTACCTAAATAGATAGAAAATATTATTATATCTATTAACCGGCCCCTGAAATTTTTTTTCAAAAAATACGGACCCTCGCAAGCGAGGGTCTGCCACCTATTTGCAACACACTACCTAAATGCAAGTTTTTTTTCACATTTTTCTCTTTTACTTTGATCGTCAACCACACTACCAAAAATGCCTAAAACTAATAAAGACATAGAGAAACAGCTTTAGCTTACTCTCGATTCTCTATCTAAGTAGATAAAGCCTAATATCACGAAAACTACGTATAAATTCGCGGTTCCTATATACCGACTACGCCGGCGATAGAAAGGTAGAAAATCCCTTTTTTAATAAGTACCTAATAGTAGGAAGCTTAATCCTAAATAAGAGTAGGCTTTATATAATTATATTAATTACTTTAATACGGTTAGAGTATCGATAAACCGACGCTAAATTACTATTACTACCGATTTAATTCTTAAGAATAACTATACTAATCCTACTACGCCTACTCTATAAATTAGTACCTACTAGCTACCTCGTTTCCTAAAAAGATACCCTAAGTACTATATACGACACTAGTAAGCTCTTAATATTAAAAGAGCTACTATACTTAATAAATTAGTAGTTAAAAGGTAGTTCGAAGACTATAAGCGGGTTATTACTAAGTATAGGATATACTAATAAGATATCTATAATTTTAATAAGACTAGCTTTTAAATTAGTATTAGATAAGACTAATTTATTATTATAAGGTACCTAAAAAAGAAGCTATTTAACGGCTTAGTTACTAATTAAGAATTAGTTATAGTTTTAGAAGCTATTTTAGTAGATAGTTTTACCTACTTACTACTTATAATTCTAAGTACTAGGTAGGTATTACTACGTTAGTTTAACGCTATTAATAGCGATAAGTATCTAGCTATAACTAATACTAGTTATATTAATAATACTTTAGTATATTAATAGACTTAGCTATTCTATAAGTGGATAATTAGCTATATAATTAGTATAAAAAGGCTTATTTTATATAATTATTTTAGATTATATTTAATACGCTAATTTATATAATTTTATAAGAGGAATAATATTATATTATTCTTCTTACTCTTATATACTAGCTATATACTATAACCTCTTAATATTAGTATATTTAGCGTATATAAGTACTAGTATAATAAGGTAGTTAAAGCGGCTATAATAACTAGATACTGTAAATTCTCGAAGGATAAATTCCTATACTTAATTAGTAAAATCAGGTATAAAACCTTCTAGCTATATACTATTAAGCTTAGGTTTAAATTAATTAGCCTTTAGCCTATTAATTCTAAGCTTATTACCGATAAATTAGAGTTATATAATCTATTCGATAATAATTTACCCTATTTAAATATACCTTTAATTACCTCCTAAAATACTAAGTTTAGTATACTAAAAACCGCTAAAAGGATTCGAAGGATTAGCTACTAACTAAATTAATACGATCCTACTATATAGTACTTTAAAGAAGGGCTTATAAAGCTTATAAAGGGGGCTAAAGCGTAAGCTATACTAACTTACTAGCTATAGTAGGAGTTCGACTAAATATAAGCTATTATAGGGGTATACCATGCTAGATATAACACTTCTCGCCGTTATATACCAATTACTAATATTATTAATTCTACCTAAGTTAAAGAAATAAAGTATAAAGAATATAAATAGAGTAAAAAGGTCTATTAAGATAAAACGAGGCGGAAGTAGAAGAAGGTATTAATCGAAATCAGAAAGTATAGACGAACTAAGAAACGCTAAGGAGATTAAATTAAATTTATATTCTAGTATTAAATTGGTTAATAAATTTATTTCTTATTTTTAATTAATTAAATTACTACGTTATAGGGTAGTAAATGGCGGTTAAATAAAAATGTGAAAAAAAACCTGTATTTAGGTAGTGTGTTACAAATAGGTGGTAGACCCTCGCTTGCGGGGGTCTGTAATTTTTGTAAAAAAATATAAGGGCCGGTTAGATTTATAAAAGTTAATTAAAGATCTTAAAGATAGTTTAGTTTTTAATACTAAGCTAATATATAGTAAATACTTCTTTTCTATTTTATTACTTAGTAATAGAGAATGACTATATGCACACCCCTTAGCGCCATTTTTTACTAACTACACACCTTTAGTCCATTTTAGGTATGGCCTTTCTTGGCATTTTGGTTATGTAAGTAATTAACGTATAGTATGGTAAATAGAATCACGTGACATGAACATATTCTCTAGATTTTAGATATAAACCCTAAGTCAAAAGTATCACGTGATTTAATATATTATTTAAATCTACTATTATAGCCCCTATGTAAGGTAAAATATATTTTTAAATGGTTTAGGGCTAGCTCTTAGCCCTAAATATATATATTTATGTCTTACCTTTCTATAAAACCCTTATATAATAGGGTAAATCTTATGAATAATATAAGGTAACAAGTCACGTGACCGATCTATTGTTATTACCTTATAATTATTTCTGAGAGGGGATATATCACGTGACTTGTATGTAATACTATACTGTAATTAATTACATAACCGAAAGCCAAGGCGCGCTATACCTAACACGGACTAAAGGTGTGCAGTTAGTA
This sequence comes from Penicillium italicum, assembly GCA_002116305.1. NCBI lineage: Eukaryota > Fungi > Ascomycota > Eurotiomycetes > Eurotiales > Aspergillaceae > Penicillium > Penicillium italicum. The sequence goes on along the minus strand of LWEC01000194.1, from coordinate 13,769 downwards.
AATTTTGGCGCTAAGGGGTGTGCAGATAGTCAAACTCTTAGTAATATTAGAATAGATAGATATATATTCTTAAATTAAGGATTAAATATACTTCTTAGTAAATAATTTAATTTAAAAGTAAATAGTATTGGATAGGAGTATACTATTTAAAGTGTCAAAATACCAGGTTACCATATATGGTGTAAACCACATGTGACCTCGGTGACTCGGCTATCCCATAACAAAAGTACGAGATTAGTCAGTTCTAGATCCTATATAGATTGCATAAATAGGGGATTTTTTTGTCATTTTAGTTAGTTAGAGAATTTTATACCTATCATTTCATACTATATATTTCGTACTATTAGATTTCTATTAGTTATGAGCCCGGAATCGTTCAATTGATAAAGAAATAATACTACTATCGTTAAGGTTATAAATTGATACCGAGGTAATAACCTAAATACCGAAGCAAACCCTTAAAATCGAAAAATCGGAAATCTAATTATAATATAATCATACTACGATTAAACCTAATCGTAACTCGATCACGATACGATTAAAATAGTTCGTTATATTAATAGATCCCCTCTCCGTAGTAACTTCCTATATTATCCTAAAGGATAAAGAGATATAGGATTCTTAGCTATCCTATATTAAGTTAATTACTATATAATATAAGAGAAAGACTAACCGCATACCTTTAGTCCTTTTTGGGTATAGTGTTTCTTGGCTAACCATTTGTCATCCTTTGTGTAATTTAATATGGTATTCCCATAGTAAATGACACCCCTATCACCTAACCTTTGGCCATATAGATATTACCCTATACTAAAATGCGTAGCCGAGATTATATACCTACTCTATAATTAATATCGCATAGTAAGAATTCTACCATACCATAATTAATTTAATACCATTTTTGAAGCTATTTATAGATCTTATTTTTTAAGCTATTTATAAATTCGCCTAGTCGTTTAGGCTAGTAAAGGCTTATTCGGGGGAGGTAAATTAGTGGATCGGGGGGTACGATTCCTATGGTTTATAGGCTTTAGTAGGTAGGGGAGGAGCATTATAGTAAGGGTCTATAATAAGATCTAGGAATAGCTTCAAAAATAGCATTAAATTAATTATGGTATAGGGGAATTCTCACTGTGCGATATTAATTGTGGAGTAGGCACATAATCTCGGCTATACATTTTAGTATAGGGTTATATCTATGTGGCTAAAGGTCAGGTGATAGGGGTATTATTTACTATGGGAATACCATATTAAATTACACAAAGGATGATAAATGGTTGGCTAAGAAACACCATACCTAAAAAGGACTAAAGGTATGCGGTTAGTCAAACTCATAATATAATATATAGGAGCTATATAACCTAGTATTAGAAGTGGTACTAAAGCTATTAGAGATACTAACCGAAGTCTTATTAATTAAAGATACTAAGGCGAAATATAAAGATAACTAGTTTAATACTAAGAAGTCTCTTTAAGCTAACTAGTTAAATAAGAATACTACCTATACCCTAAAGAAAAAGGGATTAAGCTAGGTAGTAGTTATAATTTATACTATAGTTTATATAATATACTAACTATTTATTATTAAATATAAAACGCTATAGGAGCTACTAAGAAATCTGTATATTAGATTTATATTAGAGAGTAATCCTATATATATTACTAAGCTCTAGAAGCGGTAGAAGAACCTAGAAAGAGGGTTAGATTAGATAACTAATATTAATAAATAGCTTATTAACTAGGAGACAGTCTAAACGTACTATAATTAAGCGAAAATAACTAAAGTAGATAATACTAAACCTTAGTTCTTAGATACTATTTATTTAATATTACCTAGTTTTTATAGTTAGTAGGTAGTATACTTAGAGGATAAACTAGATACTACCTTTATTAAGCTTCTTAATTAGTATAGAGTCTACTAAAATAATATACATAGTAAGCTAAGCGCTTAGAGAGATATCTTAAAAGTAGCCTTTTTAACCTAGTAAGGGTATAAAGAAGTAAAGCCTAGTAAGATAAATAATAAAGAATAGCTATTTACGATAAGAAAATACCTATATAGTAGGAAAGGTAGATATTACTTAGTATAGAGATATTAGGACCTATATAATAGGGAAAGACTATCTACCTTTATTAGAGCTTGATAAGTCCCGCCGATTTGGTCCCGCCTTGGCGCCAAGCAGGGGCCAAGGCGCTAGTTTCAGTGCTGCCTTGGCATTTTTCATGCTGATCACCTTCCTATCTAGGTAATTATCTAGCCTAAATAGGTATGGTCGTAGCACCACAGCACCAGAATTTATTTAGTGCTACGGGGCCGGGACCAAAAATCGGCTAGTGCTACGGGACTTGTCAAGCTCTAACCTTTATTATTAATAAAACTAGAAAGTAAAAATAGGAGGAAGCTATAAAAGTAAACCCTACCTAGAAGGCCTAGATTAATAATAAGTAATAAAAGGAGAAATAGAGCTAAAAGAAGGCTCTATAGTAAGTAAATATTACCTTTAATAAGGAGGTATATAGCTTCTTCTCTATAGAAACTACTAAGTAAGCTATAACTACTATTATATTAACCTAATCCTAAGATATACCGGTTAGAAAGCGCTAGGTTATTAATACTAGAGTATAAATATATATATAATAATTAAGGGTTATTCTTAACCTTTAAAAGCGTATAAAGTAGTATTAGGGTTAGCGATACGGAAATAGCTATTAATAGGGTAGGTACTATAGTTATCTATAGTATTAACCTTAGTAATAGAAAATTAGTAAGAATAGAGCTCTATAACGTTAAATACTCTCCTAATTTCTATAGTAATCTAATATCTTATAGATTAATAATAAAGGGAGGGGTATTAGTAAATTCTAGGACTAACTATATTAAAATAAGAGAGGGTAAAATAGTATACTAAGTATACTAAGACTAGAAACTTACTTAGCTTATATAACTAGAGGGTTTTAAATACCCTAAACTAATACTAGATAACTTAGTATTTATAACTAAGTATACTAAAAAGAAGAAGTTAGTATAGGAACTAAAAGCTAAAGTATTAATTTATACCTAGTATAGGTACTTAAACTATATTAGCTAATAGCGTATTACTAAACTAATAAAGATAACTAAAGGGATTACTATTAATAGTAACCCTAGTAAAAAGAAGTAGGTATATAAAGCTTATTAATTAGTAGATACCCTAAAGTAGATCTCTTATTAGTATATAAGCTAGAAATATAGTATATTTAGATAGATATACTTTAACCTAGTTTAAAATTAGTTAGTATATAATAGCTATATCTAGCTTATATATTTCTACCTTGATAGTATTAAGTACTACTTTATCTTTATATATATAAAAAAGAATAAATATTAGATAGCGGTTAGGAAGTTCCTAAGACTAGTAAGAAACTAATTAAAAATTAAAGATTAGAGTATTCTACTATAATAATAAGCGTAGCGTTAGTAATAAAGTAGAAGTAATAATCGAAGTAAAAGGGTATACTATTAAGTATTTACTACCTAGCTTACCTAAAATAAACGGCCCTACTAAGAGATCTAAAGGGTTAGTAGTTTAAACTATAAGAGTATTAATTAACGATATAGAGCTACTATATACCTTATAGCCTAAAATAGTTAGTACTATAGTATATATCCTAAATAGGATACCTATAAAGCGTAATAATAAATAGTTTATACTATAGAAAGAGCTTATAAAGTATACTATACTAGATGGTCTCTAATACTAAACTATTAACCTATTAAATATAAGGTTATATAGCTACTTAATTTACGGAGCGAAGCGAAGCAATACTATTTGACAGCACTCCCCCCCCCTAGGAAGGGTCCCCCGGAAGGGCCCCCAGAGGGAACGCCTTGAGATCACGTGACCTAAATTTATCTCTGGCCTGGTCCAAAAAAAATAACGTTTCCATGCGGTGAAAAAGTCATCGCTAAGAAGTGGCAGAATAGATCTAGTGGCAGAAAAAAATTACGTAATCATATAATTTAACTAATTACCTTTATTTTTAATGATAGAGTTACGTAATCAGGTTTTAAAATTATCAGTGCCTTAGGCATCCAATATCTAGATTACGTGATATATACCGATCCACTCCTAATTAGGCGGCGAATCACGGCATTACTATACTATAGCGGCCTTAGGTATCCTATTAGCTAGGTACTAAACTAGGTACTATACTAGGTACTAAACTAGGTACTCTGCTAGGTACTAAACTAGATACTATACTAGGTACTAAACTAGATACTAAACTAGATACTAAACTAGGTACTAAACTAGGTACTAAACTAGGTACTAAATAAGATGCTAAATAAGATACTAAATAAGATACTAAACTAGATACCAAACTAGATACTAAACTAGGTACTAAACTAGATGCTAAATAAGATGCTAAACTAGGTACTAAACTAGATACTAAACTAGATACTATGCTTAGTGCTAAACTAGGTACTAAACTAGATACTAAATAAGATGCTAAATAAGATGCTTAACTAGATGCTAAACTAGATACTAACTAGATACTAAACCATATACCAAACTAGATACTCCGGCAGTGGTAGGAGGGAAGACTATAAAATAGGTATAGTAGAGAAGAAAGGATAATATATATAGGAGATACTTAGATACTAGGAGATCCCTCACTACTACTATAAACCCTAAGAAGGTAGAATCCGTCGCTTCGCCCCGTAATAATTATCGGGAGGCCTAAGGCTATCGAGATCACTAGCATAAAAGCGGGTATATAAACGTGGTTAAAGTAGTATAGAGGGAGAAGATACGAAGAATATAATTAATGTACTTAGTATAGGATAAAAATTCCTTCTTTGTTTATTTAGTCTTACTAGCCTAAAAATTCAGGACTCAATCGTTTCGCTCCGTATGACTATTTAGAGGCCTTAGGCGCCTAAGATCCCTAGTATAATTAAGACTCCTAAAGTAAGTTTAGTTAGATAAGATAGTACCTAGAGTAGAGATAGGATATCTTATTAGATATATATCTAAAAACCTATATAAAGTATAATTCTCCTATAAAGGATATACTAGTATAGGAAGGATCGATATTATATAAGATATAGTATTTAACGAGACTAGGTAGTACTCGAAGTTAAAGCTAATACCTAAAGAAGAAGATACTATTAGTACTATGATAAATAGGCTAGGTATATAGCTAGATATACTTATTATAGAAGAAATATATATAGAGATTAGTATCTAAATAGAGATACTAATTTCGATAGTAAGAATAACTCTTCCTAATAAAACTAAGTATACTAAGTAAGATACTAAAAAAACTAGTAAAACACTATTGGCACAGTGGAAATCCCTAATGGCACAGTGGCTGGCCTAATTTAGCATAGTAGTCCTTAGCAGTCCAGTTTCAATACATGTGCAATTTTATATGGTATCGCCACAGTAAAAAACAATGTCCCCTAACTACCCCAGCCACATTAACTTAGCTCTGTACAAATAGACTCGGCCCCATATTGATACCTTCATAATTATGCTTCAATTTCATGCCTCCATGCAAATCACATGATCCATACTTATTTATATACCCTTTTTGGCTTTAAGATACCTACCAAAATAGAGTGTAAAAATGAAGCTTTTACTATGGCAGATCAAAACTAATTGACAATAACCGGCCCCTGAAATTTTTTTTAAAAAAATACGGACCCTCGTAAGCGAGGGTCTGCTACCTATTTGTAACATACCACATAAATGCAAGTTTTTTTTCACATTTTTATTTAACCGCCATTTACTACCCTATAACGTAGTAATTTAATTAATTAAAAAAAAGAAATAAATTCATTAACTAATTTAATACTAGAGTATAAATTTAATTTAATCTCCCTAGCGTTTCTTAGCTTATCTATGTTTCCTAATTTCGATTAATACCTTCTTCTACTTCTACCTTATTTTATCTTAATAGACCTTTTTACTCTATTTTTATTCTTTATACTTTATTTCTTTAACTTAGGTAGAATTAATAATACTAGTAATCGGTATATAACGGCGAGAAGTATTATATCTAGTATAGTATACCCCTATAATAGCTTATATTTAGTCGAACTCCTACTATAGCTAGTAAGCTAGTATAGCTTACGCTTTAGCCCCCTTTATAAGCTTTATAAGCCCTTCTTTAAAGCGCTATATAGTAGGATCGTATTAATTTAGCTAGTAGCTAATCCTTTAAATCCTTTTAGCGGTTTTTAGTATACTAAACTTAGTATTTTAGGAGGTAATTAAAGGTATATTTAAATAGGGTAAATTATTATCGAATAGATTATATAACTCTAATTTATTAGTAATAAACTTAGAATTAATAGGATAAAGGCTAGTTAATTTAAACCTAAGCTTAATAGTATATAGTTAGAAGGTTTTATACCTAATTTTACTAATTAAGTATAGGAATTTATCCTTCGAGAATTTATAGTATCTAGTTATTATAGCCGCTTTAACTACCTTATTATATCTTACTATACTAGTACTTATATACGCTAAATATACTAATATTAAGAGGTTATAGTATATAGCTAGTATATAAGAGTAAGAAGAATAATATAATATTATTCCTCTTATAAAATTATATAAATTAGCGTATTAAATATAATCTAAAATAATTATATAAAGAAAGCCTATTTATACTAATTATATAGCTAATTATCTACTTATAGAATAGCTAAATCTATTAATATACTAAAGTATTATTAATATAACTAGTATCGGTTATAATTAGATACTTATCGCTATTAATAGCGTTAAACTAATATAGTAATACCTACTTAGTACTTAGAATTATAAGCGGTAGGTAAGTAAAACTATCTACTAAAATAGCTTCTAAAACTATAACCGATTCTTAATTAGTAACTAAGCCGTTAAATAGCTTCTTTTTTAGGTACCTTATAATAATAAATTAGTCTCGTCTAATACTAATTTAAAAGCTAGTCTTATTAAAATTATAGATATCTTATTAATATATCCTATACTTAGTAATAACCTACTTATAGTCTTTAAACTACCTTTTAACTACTAATTTATTAAGTATAGTAGCTCTTTTAATATTAAGAGCTTACCGGTGTCGTATATAGTACTTAGGGTATCTTTTTAGGAAACGAGGTAGCTAGTAGGTACTAATTTATAGAGTAGGCGTAGTAGGATTAGTATAGTTATTCTTAAGAATTAAATCGGTAGTAATAGTAATTTAGCGTCGGTTTATCGATACTCTAACCGTATTAAAGTAATTAATATAATTATATAAAGCCTATTCTTATTTAGGATTGAGCTTCCTACTATTAGGTACTCGTTAAAAAAGGGATTTTCTACCTTTCTATCGCTAGCGTAGTTAGTATATAGGAACTAGGAATTCACGTATAGTTTTCGTGATATTAGGCTTTGTCTACTTAGATAGAGAATCGAGAGTAAGCTAAAGCTATTTCTCTATATCTTTATTGGTTTTAGGCATTTTTAGTAGTATGGTTAACGATCAAAGTAAAAGAGAAAAATGTGAAAAAAAACTTGCATTTATGTGGTATGTTGCAAATAGGTGGCAGACCCTCGCTTGCGGGGGTCTGTAATTTTTGTAAAAAATGTAAGGGCCGGTTAATTGGTATGCAGAGACTTTATTGTGTGGGATGCTCGGCTAGCCCTAGTAAATTAGCCCTATATAGATCATATGATTTTAATAGAGGTATGGAATTGATGCATAATTATGAAGGCATTAATTCATATGGGGCTGGGCAGATCCCGGTATAAGCAAGTCAATGTGGCTAGGGTGGTTAGGGGACAGTGTTTCTTACTGTGGCGATACCATATAAAATTGCATATGTATTGAAAATGGACTGCTAAGGACTACTATGCTAAATTAGGCTAGCCACTGTGCCATTAGGGATTTCCACTATGCCAATAGTGTTTACCTAAAACTAAGTATACAGAATAAGGAAATAATAAAGCTTTTAATAAAATTATCGGCGCTAGTAAGGTATTTAATAAAACTAGCTAGTAGGAAATAGTTAGAAGAGAGATAACCCTAGAGTAAGTAAAAGTAAGATCTAGCTTACTACCTACCCTATAGTCTAATATTAGACTACTAAGGGGGTAAATAAACCTAAGGTAAATAAACCTAAGGTAAATAAACCTAGAGTAAATAACTAGTAGTATACTAGCTAGTAACTTACTAGGATTAACCTTACTATCGTTAACGCTACTAGGAATAGCTTTATCTCTAAATCTATTAATATTATCTCTATTAAACTAAGTATCCTAAGAAACCCTATTATCATTACTAGATCCGATCTCTATAATACTATCGGTCGAAACTAGGGAGGTAAAGATAGATAATAAAGATAATAAAGAAGGTAAGATTAAAAGAGGGTGTTGGTAAAGATACCCCCCCCTTCTCTATTCATACCCCCCCTGCCTGAATTTCCAGGCTGCTACTGACCGCTTTGCTTGACCGCTTCCTCTTTCGCTCACCGCCTTCGCTAGTAAATCGACCACTTACAGTGACATACATGGTACCTCTGTTTACTATGTAAACCCCTAGCAAAAATAAGTACCCCTTATAATATGTAAAGCTTTATGATCCTTCGGTATTTAAGTATGTACTTCTATAGGAAGTTAGATAAGATCAAGGTCGAGGCCGTAGATCGAACTAAACGGAGAAGGAAGTCGAGGATATAAATATAGATAGCGGTACTCGTAGCGGATTTCGTACTTATAGCGGAACTTGTGCTTATAGTAGTGCTTATAGTCGTAGTTATGGTCGTAGAGGTATAGTAGGTAATACTAGGAGTAGGGTAGTGATACTAAGATTAAGGCCGGAGTTGCTACGATAATTTGATATAGAGTAAGAAGCAGAGAGGCAGTGATATATAAGTAAAGGCCCTCTATTATATAGAAATGAGTATCTTTCCCTAATAATAAATATACATTTTTTACTATGTAAATCAAAATTCGAATCTCTAGATATTTGACCGGCAGAAAAAAATACTGCCACAAAATCACGTGACTTGGTACCTGAATTCAGGCAGGGGGGGTATGAATAGAGAAGGGGGGGGTATCTTTACCAACACCCTTAAAAGATAACTCTAGTAAGAAATAATATACTCGCTAATACTAGAGATACCATCCTAACGTATATAAAGAGATATCTTAGTAAGTATTAATACGTCGAATATCGTTACCGGTATAAGAAGTAGGAAGCTAAGGACTAATCCCGACTTTACTATATACCTTATAATTAACGGTACTATATAAGAAGAACTACCGAGCTTACTATATACCTTTATAACTAGTATAAATAAGCGCTTCGACGTTATAAAGAAGCTCTACTAAGATAACCTACTACTACTATTAGATAACTAGGTATAAATAAAATATTATTAGTTTAGTAAGGAATTTATAGCGGTAGCTAGTTTCGAAGTATAGATATTAATTAAGAAAGAGATATTCTCTAAGGTTCTAACTCCGAATATAAAGGATACCTAGATACTACCCCTAAAGTAGGTATTTATATATAAATTCGATACTAATAGCGTACTTAAGAAGTTTAAGGTATAAATTTATATATAAGGCGACCTTTAATAGTTATCTACTAAAGAGAAGAGAGCTACTATACTAATAATAAAAATAGTAAGGGCTATTTTTATACTAGTAGTAGCCCTTAACCTTAATATAAGATAGTAAGATATAGTAATAGCCTTCCTAAATTCTATCCTATAAAACGAAGTATATACTAAGTACCTACTTAGTTTTAAAAGGGAGAGGTATTACTAGCTATTATATAAAGTACTATATAGCCTACGTATATTACTAAGACTATAGTAGTAAGAAGTAACCTAGGTACTAATTAAATTAGGCCTTAGCTTAGTACTAGAAGATACCTATATATTTATTATAAAAGGTATTATTATCTTTTTTTAAATTAATAATATTATTATTATAAACTACCCTAACTACGCTTAGTAAGCTATATAATTAGACTAAGATCTAAAGAAGGAATAAGAACTATATAAATTAGATATTAGTTAGTTTCTTAATATCCGTATTCTTAGAGATAGAATTTAGAAGAAGCTATAGCTATACTAAAATAGCTATATTAAGAATATAGTAACTAAATATAACCTTATTACTACTAGGAAGGTTAGCTCTCTACTAGGAATTAAACCCCTAATACCCTATAAAGGAGTAGCTATATTAAGCTAAATTTATAGGTTCTAAGCTAAGGTAGGCTTAGCATAGTATACTACTACTATTATAAGACTAGATACCGCTAAAGTAACCTCTAAAGTGGTAGAATTCCTTATAAACCCTAGTCCTAAGTATATTAATATAGTTAACTAAGTTATCTAATACCTATACGAAACTAGGTTTTAGGCTATTAAGTATAATACTAAAGAGCTATACTAGATTATACTATACTATATTATAACCTAAGGTTTATTACTTACTATAAAGTTAATTAAATTTATAAGTAATACTTTATTTAGTAATAACTACGATTAGAAGAGTTCGGAAGGTTACCTCTATAAGCTCTATAAAGGCCTAATAGACTAAAAAGCGATAAAATAAAAGATAGTTATAATATTAATTACCAAAGTAGAGCTCCTTACCTTAGTAGAGGTAGGAAAAACTATATAATAGTAGCGCTAAGTACTAAATTTATTAAGATTCTAATTAGATTACTAGCTCTCTATTATATACGATAACTAGTAAACTATCGACTTACTTATAAAGGAAGGGGTAAGTATTTATACGAAGCTTTAGTATATAGATATTAATCGGTACTAGATAAAATAAGAAGTTAGCGAGGGTTAAGTCACTATTAACTAGATATTAATAGCGGTAATACCGGTAGATAGGCTTACTAAAGTGCTTCTAAAGTAAAGGTAGTATATATTTCGAGGGCTACTTAGTATAAGAGAGATAAGTAAGCGTATTAACTAAGAAAACAGAGGTTAATATACTACCTAAATAGTGGTAGTAGGTAGTTCTTAAGAAGCTTTAAAAAGGTTTAAAAACTAAGGGGTATATCGAAATACTAGGTTACTATATATAGTATAAACCATATATAACCTTAGTAACTCGGCTATCCTATAACAAAAGTACGAGATTAGTCAGTTCTAGATCCCACACAGATTGCATAAATAGGTGATTTTTTTGTCATTTTAGTTAGTTAGAGAATTTTACACCTATCATTTCATACCATACATTTCGTAATGGCAGATTTCTGTTATAAAGATTTAATAGAAAACTTAGTAAGCTAATAGCTTATAGGTAAACCCTATTGGCACAGAAAAATCCCTGTTGGCATAGAAGTCTAAACCTATTTAGGATAGTAGTCCTGAGCAGTCCATTTTCAATATAAGTGCAATTTTATATGGTATTGCCATAGTAAAAAACACTCCCCCCTAACTATATTAGCTATATTGACTTACTTATACTGTTACCAGCCAGTTCTTTGAGCAAAAGAGTGCATTTTAACGAGAATACTAAGTACAGAGAAAGAAAAGAAAAGAGGGAAGCAAATGATGAGATAGGAACCTTTATACAGTCCTATCACATCGAATAAATAATGTAAAATCCTACTAGGCGGAAATACCTAGTAGAATTACTAGACAAACATATCTAGTCTAGACTAGATCGTTATATAACCCCCGACTAAAACTGTATTTAGTCCCTAAATAAAGGCTTATCGTTATTAGTATAGTCCTTAAGAACTCTATCTTCTTTATCTACGTCTAACTATTTCTATAAACGTATTAAGGGACTAGGTTTTAAAGGATACTATATATAGAACTCCTACACTTTCCTTAGCGTATATTTTAAGTTACTAGTAGGGTACCATTATAAATCGAGGTTATATCTAATCTATTATACCCTATATTATAGCTTTCGGTAGTATATCTTTATATTTAGAATCTTTTCGACTTCCTATTTATCTATCTCTCTAACCTACGTTAGTAGAGGTAGATCTATATACTATCTATTTAGGGGTTCTATTATTACTACCTTTTATAACTTACTAAGGTAGAAGACTAGATAAACTTAAATTACTTCTAATAGATCTATCTTATATAAATTTCTAACCTTCTTAGTAATCTTATATAGTCTACTTACTAGGTAGGAAAGCTTCTTACTAGGTTAATCCTAAAGCTAGTCCTTTATTATAATAAATATTAGGTTACTAACTCTAAAGTCCTCTTTTTACTAATACTTATTTACTTAACGAATCTATAATTATTATAACTTTACGATTTACTCCTTTATCTTAGTCTAGATATCCTATAACTCTAAGAATATTTATACTATATCTTATTTATTAAGGGTTATTATCCCTTAGTCCTTCTAATTAAATATTATTAAAGGTTTATATCCTCTTTCTATAAAGAAGGGTAATTTCTTTATTATATCCTAAGGAAGAATTAAAGCTATAAAATTAATTATCGGTAAGACTTCTAACTAGTTATCCTAGTTCTATTTAATATATAGTCTTAATCTCTAGGCTATATACTAATTTACGATTTTACTTTATCTATCTATATAAGGGTAATAAATAGTTAATAGTTTCCTTTTAATTCTAAGAATCCTATAGAATTTAGTCTAGAATTCTAAGATAAACTAACCTCTATAATTAGAGATAATTATCTTTAGAATACCTATAATTTAAATAATAAAATTAATAAAAAGTTAGGCTATCTATTTTATATTTATATCCTTATAATAAGGAATAGATACTAATCTCTTACTTAGTTAATTAACTATAATAAGAATAGCGTTATAACTATAATAATCTTTTAGGAACGAATAGAAATCTATTAAGATATATTACTAGGGTCTTTTAAGAGCTAATAGAGGTTATAGTAATCTTAGTATTTAATCTCTCTAAGCCTTTATACGTTTATAGATTAGATAGTTATTAATATATCGTTTTACGTCTATTACCTATCTATACTAGTAATATCTTATAGATATTAGTTTCTTTAGTTTCTTAACATTAGGATATATAGTTAATAGTTAATATTATATCTTATTAAGTAGTTAGGTATAAAGGTCTCTTTTATTAGGAACCTTAAGTCGTCCTTTATAAAGAAGTAATCTATCCGATAATATCTATTAGGAACTACTTCTATCCTATACTATCTAATAGAATTCTTTTAATTCTATACTCTAATAATTAGCTTCCTTTATCTATTTAATAATTTTAATTATCTCTATCTCCTCTAAGTAAATAAGAGCTAAATAGGTTAGGTAGACTCCTTTTTTTAGATAGTCTTTTAGAAATATTATAAATTATTATCTATTATCTATATAGGGAGATTCTTTTTATAAGAGGATATTAGTAATAATATTCTTTTTTCTAAGATAGTATTTAATTATAAAATAAAACTAAGATAAGAACTTACTTTATCTTACCTATCGCTAGTTTATTTATTAGGTTATTATAAAATACTTAAGTAACTAATAGTTAGTAAGGATCTTAAAACGGTCCTTTTAGGATAGACCTTTAAGCTTAGACCTCTATTCTTATAGAGTACGGATAATTATAAAAAGCTTTTTATTACGTACTTTATAATTTAGTTCTATAGGTTATATTATCTTTAAATAGAATACTACTAGGTATTAGAAATCTTCTTTATTATAATACTAAGAAAATACTACTTCTAATACTTTATTAGATATATCTATCTTAACTTAAGTTTATTAAATTAGATTATAGTATCTAAGAATTAGGGTAGTAACTAACTTCTCTTTTAG
>KZ108106.1:57746-79088 GCA_002116305.1 Penicillium italicum | reverse complement strand
TATATAAGTTATATATTTAGAATCCTTAGTATATTTATTTAGTTTATAACCTAGTTTAGGGCCCTAGACCTAGTACTAGGTCGAAGGGTTCGACCCAAAACCTAACCCAGACTGGGTTAGGTCTGGGTTGGGTCTGGGTTTTACTAGGTCGTGCGGAAGACTAGTTGAAGTGAAGGTTATGGTAATTAGCTTTTGTAGGAAAATAGCCTTTAGATAGCGATAGACTGACACATTATGTGGCGGTGAACTACTTTCTTCATTAATCAATGATTTGGGAGTAAGTTCCATTAGTATATAGTAGTATCTATACGATATCGGCAGAATTTCTCCATATCGGGTATCGTATCGGCTACTACAAATAGCTTCAAAAGATTATCGGTTATCGTATCGGCTCACAAAATTGTCTACCGATAACTAACGGCCGATAATATCGGATTTCAGCCGATATTATCGGTAGTATGCAGGTATTACTTGTATAATTAATAGTACTACCTTGAAAATTTTTCTTAAAATCCTGCTGCCTTCCAAGTTCCAACCACACACCCCCCACCCCTCCTACTACCAACTTCCAATTTCCCAAGCATCCTGATTATTATCTTCGTCATGGCATACAATGGCAATGAGGACCTGCAAATGACTACACGAAGGCAGGCACGAGTTGACTATGAATTGCTCAATGGTGGCCCTGATTCCCCTGAAGGAGTTCTACCATCAGACCAAATCACTGAATCTGATATATCTCAATTTTCTTCACAGTCGCCATGGCACTTCAATTCCCCCTCTACTGATCAAGAATCTCTAGCCTTCTCAGAGATTTCACCTCATGAATCTGCCTCACATACCTTTACCCGGAAGATCAAGAAACCTCGCCCAGCACCGACTACCGATTGGATTTGGGATTACTTCTCTACAACTGAGCTATGCCGTGAGTGGAAAGTCCTCCGTACAGGGAAACCAAGGACTGTCGACATGGATATCCAATGTACAGTTATCGATGAGAAAACTGGTCTACAGTGTAGTTGGAAAACCTCGGAATCACAAAGGCAGTCATCAACCTCGAATATGCAGCGTCATCTTGAGAGAAAACACTCAGTTCTTCCACCTCAAAGTTCAACTTCAAAGCAAAAAGATATCCGCCAAGTCTTCAAAAAACAAGGGAATCTCTCAATCCAAGAGCATCTTGAACGGAACATACTTCGATGGGTTATTCAAGACAAGCAAGCTTTTCTAGTCATTGAATCTCAGGCTTTTCAGCAAATCTTTGAAGATATTCCAGGAATCACTCTACCATTCACATCTCGATCAAATGTGAGTCGACGATTACAAGAGCAATTCAAAACCCAACGATCATTGTTGAAGGAGGACTTAGCTACTACATGCAAAACAATTGCATTATCTCTTGATATATGGACAAGTCAGAATCACTATCCTATCCTTGGTATCATTGGTCACTGGCTTACAGAGGATTTTCACTATCGTGAAGAAACTCTAGAGTTTTGTGAAATCTTTGGACCTCATACAGGGGAAAATATTGCTACTGTGGTTCACAAGGCCTTAGTGGAATTGGATCTCACGTCAAAGTTGACTACAATTACTGGGGATAATGCCTCAAATGTTCAAGAGATGGTTTCTGAGTTATGGTATCTTTTGGAACAGAATCAGAATTCTTTACAACCAATTCGATTTTCTGGACCTAATAGCTATATTCGCTGTCTGGCTCATATCTTGAACCTCATTGTGAAAGATATTCTTCGTTCCTTGAAAGCTGGAAGTGTTTCAGAGGCCAATTCGATCTGTGATAATCTAAAATCCAGGAATCCCCAATCGACCTCATCATCAAGCTCTCCATCTATCTCATCTCAATCAGCATTAGCCAAACTCCGGATTCTTGCTATTTGGATTTCTCGCAGTCCTCAACGGAGGCAAGACTGGAAGTCAATCTGTGATGAGATGAAGCTCGATGATAAATTCATTGAGTATGATGTAGAAACACGGTGGAATTCTACCTTTCGAATGCTTAATGATGGGATACAAGCTCGAGCTCAGATCAATCGATTCTGTGCTGTACAGGGTGAAATTCCTCCCTTTACCAATGCAGAATGGGAACGACTTAGTGAGATTCATAAAGCTCTCAAAACCTTTAATGACTTGACGCACTTGGTATCTATATCAAGGCCACAGATCAGCCTCACTGTCCCAATTTACTATAAGCTTCATGATCTTTTACGGGATGATGCCTTAGTGGGATATGATGATGATATTGCCAATGCAATAAGGGCAGGCATGAAGAAGTACCAAAAGTACTATGACTTCATGGATAACTCTGAAGCTTATTATACGGCATTAATGCTTGATCCTCAGCTCAAATGTGATCTCATACTTCATGAGATGGTAGATCAAGAGGCTGCCCAATTGATTATATGGGAGACTCGTCGGATGCTCCATAAGAGATATCCACCACTTCCACAATCAATTTCATCCTCGCTTTCACAGACAAATCTAGACTCGAATCCACAGTCAATTCCAGGCTTGACTCAGGAAGATTCTCTCAATCGCAAAACAATGCGGTTATGGATGCTGAAAAAGCTACAGCCTCAGGAATATCAATTTGTTTCTGATATTGATCAGTACTTTGATAGTCCTCGGGTTACTATCACAGGCGCAGAGGATCCAGACTGGCTCTGCAATTGGTGGCGTACCCATAAGGGTGAATACCCTCAAATGGCAGAGGCTGCAAGGGAATTTCTTGCGATCCCAGCTTCAGAGGTATCAGTTGAGAGATTATTTAGTGGTGGAGAGATCTTTTGGGAGTTCGAAGGCATAGTTTAGGGGCAGATACTATGAGGATGTTGATGTTGAAAGATATTGTTTAGTTAACTAGTGAATTTATTGCTTAGTTTGGTTAGTTCGTTGAATGAATTCATTGATTGATTAGCTATAGTTAGTTATTGCAGTAACTAGGAGCAGAGTAGGATTAAGAATTTAAGATCGTTGAACTATTCAAAAGAGGCAATACATGCATGGATGACATATATATATATATATACATGTATGCATGCAATAACTAGTTATAACTTATAAACAAGCCTAATTAGGCTAGCTTACAAGTCTACCGATATTATCGGCGCAGGTTTTTAGTAACTTAGCCGATAAAAAAACCGATAAATTATCGGCTACTATTAATATCTTCTAAAAGTTATCGGTTTTTTTATCGGCTACTAAAAACCTATACCGATAATTAACGGCCGGTAATATCGGTACAGGTTTGTATCGGAATTATCGGTAAAATCCGATATCGGGAACAGCCCTACCTGAATCTCATAGATTTGGGTGATTTTGCCGGTTATGACCGTCTGTCTACCTAAAGAAATAAAATCTGATACATCGCGCATGAACGCTATGGCCTCCAACTTCTATGAATTGCGATTGGATATGGTGGTGGGAGACATGCATATTTAGCGTGGGCGGACTTTGGACTGTCCAGAGTCCGCCCAAATACCCGGAAAATTTGCTTGAAGGACATGCCCCCCTCGACATTATTATTTTATCAAGGACACTTTGGGCATCTCATTAAGTCACGTGGTACTGCTATCATGCTTTCTAGTCTTTACTCTCCACGGGTGACATTTTCAACCTCTTATTGATAGTAATGGTATATATAACTAATTTGATTAATGAATTAGATGTGTAGGCTGTTTTTCTTGGGTATTTGACGAGAACCTGCAATCACCCAATAATAGTAGGAGCTAGGAATGAACTAAATATGAGGAGCACCCACGAGATATATATTTCTCTCACTAAAATAACTTCAAGTCACAGAAGACTGTATACAAACCAAATAGTCGCAAATAAGAGAGAAGATCATTGTTCCGTATAAAGTGAACCAAAATACTTGAGAATTTCAACAAATCTAAATGACCGAAGAACAACTGCTACGGCAAAAGGATTGTAGTGACTATGACTAGTTTAAATAACCGTTTTTTATTTTGCTGAATCATCAGGTTATGCGGCAGATTTATGCATTTTTGGGCGGCTTTGGACACTTTTGGACACTTTGGGTAAGTTAGTCCATGGGCGGACACCTATCGCCCAGTCCAAAGTGGGTCCGATCCAAGTCCGCCCATGGGCGGACTTGGACGCCATGAGGATGTCCATGGACGGGTTTTGGCGAGGTCTACTGACACCGGACACCACGAGAAGGTAGAAATCCATTGTCCTAACTGCTTGACGAAAGCAGTTACCTGACGTGCTCGCCAGGGGCTGAGATGAATACAGTCCATCTAAGAATGGGTTTCCAACATGTCTGCCCAAGTGTGTTTTGCTCCCGAGACCAAAGCTAAGAATTCTTAAGTCTCATGAATTTATGTACATGCATGGATCGGGTGCGGCACAACCGGCAGTCTTAATCACCCACCAAATGCCACAGCTCGACCCTTTCGGTTAAACCTGATTGTGCAGAGGCCTCTATGATATGTGTCCTCAGTTCCATCCTCGCCATGATCGAACTAAATCCAGGCACATTGGCCCCTCATTCTTGATCTCTATGCTTGTTTAGCGTCAGGTAGTTTCTGGCCACCAGGAACCAGACGTTGGAAGACATGTGTCGGGTCGTAGATCGCCTGAACAGCGCGGAGTTTAGCAAGGTTTTTCTCGCCGTAGCTTAACAAGACTGGCTGGTTCCAGCCAGAGTATGTAAGCATACTAGAGCAGATTCGCACATTAGCCACAGTTGAGACAACAGGAAGGGTAAAGTAGGCACGAAAAGGCAGGAATGACGAACAGGTAAGGATGAAGAAGATCACGACTGGCGGCCAATTTCTGCATCTTCTGAACGAATTCGTCGTGATCTGGCAACACTCGATCGGAATCCGCTTTGTTGTCGAAGGTGACTCCAAAGTAGAGGACTGGATCAAAGTATGTTAGTCGACATTCATGTGAGATCGTTTGAGGATTGTCCAAGTACTCACTGCCAAGCGTGCGGTTTCCAGCATCTTCCAATCCTAGCGCGTTCGTCCCTTTGAGTATGCCCTGAGTGACTTGTCTAGGGGTAATTGGCATGTTGCAATGTAAGCCGTAAAAGCCCTCGACATCCTGATAATTCTTCATCCATTTGCGGAACTCCCACCAGATATCCTTGTACAATTGGGCGTCTGCATAGACAGTCATGATCCGCTGAGCTTGGCTAAACGTGAGATCTGTTTTAGCTTTCTTTCTCTGCGTGTCTCCTTTGGATGTCGACTATGGTGACCAGTGAGAATACTTACAACTTGCCATCTGGGAATCCGTCATTCAGCTCAGCTGCAAGCGAAGTGTAATTCCGATTGTGGACTGTGCTCTTGTAGTGAGGGGTATTGTTCCAGGGTTGCATGATGTCGGGCAATTCTTGGAGATCGGCGTTATAGACCACAGGAGTGAAGTTGATGGTCTCGTTGGTAGTACCGTTGTATCCGTACTGAGGCAACGTATGGGTATGGATATCGTTGACAGCCTGATTCACATGATAATCATAAATCACGTCCGCGAGTTCATCGAGTGAGGATTCCGGGTAGTAGACGATACCACCCAACACGCGACCATCGGTGGCGACGGTAGCGAGATCAAAGTGAGTGACCACGCCGAAGTTGTTGTTTCCTCCCTTGAGGGCCCAGAATAAGTCGTTATGACTGCTGGCATTAGCATTGACAATGGTCCCATTGGCCAAGACCACTTCGTAGTTGACGACATTGTCAATGGTAAGACCTTCGCTGTTGGAGAAGTAGGAGAAGCCCGCCCCAACCGCGAGCCCCAGTCCTACTTTCTTATAGCGGCCGATGACAGCGGACAGATTGTAAGGGTCCAGGGCCTCGTAAACCGAGCCTAACGTCGCTCCGGCCCCAACCCGGATGTATCCCTCTTGCAGCTGGACCTCGGTGGTATTTATGTACTCCATCGGCATGAGCACGCCATCGTGAATGCTGGCAGCCCCAGGAATGGCGCTGTGGCCGCCACCCTTAATCGCAAACTTGCAGTCATTTTTGGCGAAGATGGAAATGGCCTCGGAGACCTTCTCCGATGTGTCAGGCAGGAAAACACATCCTGGGTTTAGGTTCTCAGTGGCCGCTATTAGAGAGAGTTAGCTAGTTGCTCAAGGGAGTTTCATGACAAGGTCGACTTGCACCAGAAATTGTGGTTCTCGAAAGTATAGACGGAAGTGTTCTGAAGATGGACAGCCGACGAGTATTTTGGGTTGAGTAGGTCACACTATGTGCAAGAAATGGTGAGAAATGAATACCTCCTATCCACTTGAGCACTGTATCGTGCCACTTGAAAGGGAAAAACAAATGATATACGAACACATTGTGAAGTGGTGAGTGCATTTGAGCCCCCAAGCAAGGAGAACAAAGCAGTCAATACGCGAACGCACTTCATGACGGAACTGGAGCAGATATGCAGACCAAAATAAGAATCCCTGTGAAACGAAATAGGGATCCCTGTGAAGTTTATGTAGCCATCGAATGAGGATTGCCCACCGGTGTCGGGGCATGCAATAGAGGACCGGGGTGGTCTCCAGGGACCTGCGTAAATCGAGAGAGGTCCAGCACCAATCGTCACATAACAAAAGCCCATTGCCATTCGGGGGCCAAATACTCCAATTGCTCCGTATAGCTCGAGCTGATCAAAAATCCCTCAGTTACATTTCATTGCTCCACCATGAAAGCTCCATTCCTTTCTCTTCTCATCTTGAGCACTGTTAGTGCGCAGCAACTCAGGTTTGACAAGTCAGACACGCATGCTGGCCTTGCAGACCAAGACTGTCAGATTCGTTGCCCTCAGAGTACCGACCCGTCCAAAATCATCCTGCCCGCCATTTCTGAGATCCGAAATGCGACCGGGTATTGGGAGAACGTCCTCGAATGCTGGCAAGTGGACACCGTTTCGACTGCTCTCCCTGGCATCGATAATGCCTATCGACTGGACTGGGAGGGCGGGTTCGATATTGGCTACCAGTATATATTCTCTGGCGAGTCATTCATGAAGGCTCATAGTACCCCAGTGCCCAGTTTGATTGTCATGAGCAGTGGTATTGGTAAGTTTTGTTTTGTTTCAATTCACACAAAAAGAGCACAGCTTTCATTCTCAAGTTGTTCATTTGTTATTTTCTATTGATCGAGGAAGTTTTGCTTACTGGTTCTGGTACTGTAGGAGATCTCCGCATGTCGGATGGAAGGTGTCTGCGTGTGAAGGCAGGAGACAACTTCTTCAGCGCAGGTACTCGGGGTAAAATGACCGCTTGGTGGGCGGCAGGCACTGTTGTGTCTGATTTTTATTTCAAAAATAGCGAGATCCCAAATCATGTTGTTGTAGCAGAGTCGAAACTTGAGGCGGAAGGGGGTCGAAGGGCAGAGTTATAAGGTACACGAGGCGCGTCTGTTGCCAAAGGATCAGTGTCAGGCTCCAGAGGTATTCGACCCGTCTGAGTCATGAAAATAGATTTCAATGTACCCTCGATGTTCTGAAACTGCTTTCATCGTTGATCAAGAAATCACTGTAGAGCTCTATAGAGACTCCAAGGTTGACTGTATAAATTGACCCTTGGCGAGTTGCTGCATAAGCCTTGAAATTGCCCAATTCCAAGGTTCACCTCTAAAGGATATGAAATTAACGTCTTGGAACGCAATGCAAACTTGGAATAGGGCCCAGAATGTTATGAAAGCGACTCAAAGATTACGTGTCTAAATTCGAGCAGAACATCGTCTATCCTCTATTACGCCAACTACCTAGTCTAGAATGATCGACCCCCATCGTAGAGTAGATGCATACAACACTCACAATAGTTTCAAGGTTGCTCCTGCTCCGGAATATAAACTTTCTGCGACTAATCACTAGAGACTCATCGAAAACAAGTAGTGGCGGACGATATCCCTATTGGTCATGTAATATTTCCAGCTCACAAATTATGCTTCCTCAAGAAAGCAAGCGAGTCAGCCATCAAGGTTGGCCAGCTCGATGGAAGAGAATCAAGTGTCCGGTTTCGGGATACAAGTTGATGTCATGATCAATGGCGCTGGGAAACTTGTCATACAACGCATATGGCTGACTGCCGCAACGTTGACCGCCACAAAAGGTTGCGTCCCCTAGGAGCATGTAAAATTAGCTATGATCTGTTCGCATAGAAGTGGGAGCAGATAACGAATCCTGAAAGGGAAACTTACGGTCACCGATACCTAAGAATACTGGACCAGTGTACTTCGGCGCTTCCACCAGGTGATAAACAAAGGTCACAGCGGCCCCCATAGAGTCGAAATCGCGGGTATTCCTGTCGAAATTTGGCAGTCAGTTGGCAGATCCGTAGAGTAAAAACAAAATTCACTCACCAGTCGTATTCCAGAATGTTTTCATCGTATGATCCCGCGAAGCATGCCACTTTTCGACCTTCCCGAGTCGACTGGGTTTGATAGGTCGCCGGAATTTGGCCCCAACGAGCTGTGTCAATCTGCGGGGCGGGTGCCTGGAGTCCAGCGAGAAAGGCGGGATAGATCCAGCTGGAATCCCAAGAGATGCCGTGCAGTACAATTGCATCCATATCTTCTGGATATTGCTGGGCGAGCGAGTTGGCGACGATGGCCCCGATGGAAAAACCGACAATGACAACCTTGCGCCATCGGCGGCCGCCGACGGTGCCATTGCGGATCTGCTGGATCAGCTGGTGGGTTGTCTCAACATAAGTTTGAGTCTGGGCCTCCAGGAGGCCATCGGGGAATGTACTGTTTCCGTTTCCTGTCCTTTAGATTAATACAACGTTCAGTCAATCGGGTTATCCAGAGGAGAGGATTACCGATCAGATCCACGGCGAGGGTGTAATAGCCCTCCTTATTCATGCGTTGAACCCAGCTGTAAGTCTCTGGTTGGTATTGAGAATCCCACATGTTCTTATTGAACGACGCCCCATGAATCATGACCTGGAGAGTATCCGAGTGGGTGTTGGTCTGGGAAGGTTCGCATAGTCGGGACGAAATACTGTAGGAATTGGAGACCAAAATCTGCTTGCCGGCAAGCGCATAGAGGATATCTAGGTCATAGACTTGGTTGACAAACGATCTATTGGTGGTCTTAGAGACGTGCACCGTGATGTTAGAGTCATGGCAGGCCGGTTGAGAAAGAACAGACTGGAGGTCTGTCCAGGCCATGACAGGCTGGAGCGCCTGGGTAGCTAAAAGAATAGCCAATAGACGCATATTGGACTCTTTGTCCCGATGTGAATATGAAAATTGAAATGAAAAAAACCCCAAGAGTTAACTGATAGTGTTGTTTACCTCTCAAAGCCCTATAAGGTCTTGTGTCAAATAACCAATTGAAACGCCCAATACATATACAAAGGACCTGCGTAAAAACCCCTCCCCCGGCCATTCTCGGACAAACCCCTGGTGGAAACTAATTGGAGACAAAGAAAAGAAAAAAAAATATTAAAATGTGATGATCTTCATTTTCTACTTGCAGCTTCATACACACGCCTACACCCCTCTTCTCCTCGGTATTTCAGCTTGTTCTTCTCACATTTCAACTGTGATAGAGCTTTCAGGGTTTCCAATTAAACACACTCCCACTCTCTCAGCCATATTTCGCAGACATGCCGCGCGTCTGGCTCATCACAGGTTCCTCATCCGGCTTCGGTCGCGAAATTGCCCTCGCCGCCGCGGACATCGGCGATACAGTGGTAGCCACATCCAGATACGCAGACAAGCTCAGGGACCTTGAGGAACAAAGACCCGGCCAAATTGTGCTCCACCAGCTGGATGTCAATGGCAGCGATGATACCGTACAGGCGCAGGTGGCTTCCATCCTGGAGAAAGTTGGGCGCATCGACGTCCTGGTCAACAATGCCGGATATATCCTCGAGGGTGCCGTTGAGGAATGCTCGTGAGTATCATATTCACTCGTCCCGACTCCTCCCCTAGCCCGCCATCCGTGTGTTGCCACTAACATTTTTCCTTGGTACAGGGGACCCGAGGCTGAAGCAGTGTTTGCAACCAACGTGTTTGGCCAAATGCGAGTGCTTCGTGCCGTCCTCCCCAGTATGCGCAAGCAGAAGTCAGGGGTGGTTGCGAATCTAGGCTCCATCGGCGGATGGTCTGGGACCCCCGCTGCTGGACTGTACTGTGCCACCAAGGCAGCTGTCGCGATCTACACCGAAGCTCTGTGCGGGGAGCTGGCCCCGTTCGGCATCGAGGCCACCTGCATTGAGCCAGGATATTTCCGCACCAACTTCCTCAGCGGTGGGCACAAAGTCGTGGCGCAGAACCGCTTGCCCGAGTTGGACATCGCCACCGAGTCTACGCGGGCGGGGCTGGCGGCGTACAACCACCACCAGCCCGGAGATCCGGCTAAGGGCGCCCGAGTGATCGTCGAAGCTTTGACCAAGACGGGCCGCTGCGAGGGCCGTAAATTGCCTCCACGACTGGCACTGGGCCGGGATGCCGTTACAGCGATACGGGCCGCATTGGCTCGCAACCAGGAGGGATTAGATCAGTGGCAGGATGTTGTCATGGCAACGGATCATGACGATGTAGCCAATTGATTTTTTTTCATTTCGGACTTTACATTAAAATCCGAGTAAATCCGCAAATATGACTCTCATACGGCAGCCGATTTGGACCAAATTTGACAATAGAGTTTCTGCCATACCAGAAACTTACAAATCGCCGCTAACGCTAATGGAACCATACAATACTAGAAAATTACATAGTATAGTTATACCATAGATCTATTTCTATTAACTTTTTTTGGCTTACTTGGTTTTACCTAATGGTTACTTATCCTAAACACCACATAAAGGTATAAGCTTTACTTAGGTATCGTATATAGGCCCCGTACGACTAGGGAGGGTATTATATTAGGGGAAAAAAAAAAAAGAAAGAAAGTATACTTAGTTAAGTTTAATAATATTAGGGCTATCATTATCGATCTTAATAGGATAGGATTCGGTTCTAATCGCTAACTAACCCTATAGAGGTATTATCTTAACTAGAGTAGCGGCCGCCCTTCGTATTCTATTCCGGGTACTATTACTATCTTATATAGAGTATTAAGATCTATAATCTTAGAACTTATAGTTCCTATATACTCTACCGAAATACCCTAGTATATAGGAATATAACGGGAATAGGTATAGGCTCCCTATATAATAGCGTTTATTAGTATACTTATCGCACTTAGTAATAAGCTCCTATCTATAAGACTAAATTAGTAAGGTATTTATATATAATAGGTATATACTTATAATCTATAAGCCTCTAATACGACTAGTTATAAAAGAGATATTACGGCTAGTTAAGGTAAGTAAGGTATAGCCTTTATCGCTATATACGAAATAGGTAAAAAGGAGGCTTATAACTAGAAACGGAGACTATAAAATACTACTATAAGAGCTAGTATACTATATAAGACCTTAATCTCTAGTATTAGGCTATAGAGTTATAGGCTATCTATATCTAGCTCTAGTCTTAATATACCCTTTATAGTATTTAATTAGCTATTAGAATATAGTATCCTATCTACTAGTAAGGTCGATACTACTATTAACTAACCCCTAAAGCCTAATAAACGTAGTATTAGCTTTATATATATAACCTTATACCTAGGTAAAGGTACTAGAAGATTAGGGGTTAGAGTAGTAGGATTATAGGCTATAGGGGCTAGACCTATTATCGTATAAGACCTATAATTAGTAAATATTTAGATTAGATATAGGATCTTACTAGAAATTAGTATAGGAAATAGAGGGAGGAAAGGTAGTATATAGAGTATTATATTCTTTATATAAAGAAGATATTATAGAAGGGGCTTAAAAAAGTAGAGTAATATAATATATAAGAGAGAGAGAGAGAGAGAGAGAGAGAGAGAGAGAGAGAGGAGAAAGTAAGAAAAAAGGATCTTCTTATAGTATAATAGAGGTAGTTACCTAATTAAGCAATATTACTACCTTAGGTAGCACTATTAATACCTTAGGTAGTACTATTAATACCTTAGGTAATAGTATAGGAAATAATTTTTTTATACCTAAAATATTAATAGAGTTATTTCTAACTATTATACGATACTTAATAAAAGTGTAAATACGCTATCATTTAATAGGTAAATATCTATATATATAAATAAAAGTATAAATACGCTATTATTTAATAGGTAAATAGACTATCAATAGCCTATAAATAGGTTAAATACTTTGTATAATACTTAATAAAAGTATAAATATACTATTATTTAATAGGTAAATATCTATATATATAAATAAAAGTATAAATATACTATTATTTAATAGGTAAATAGACTATTAATAGCCTATAAATAGGTTAAATACTTCGTACGATACTTAATAAAAGTGTGAATACGCTATTATTTAATAGGTAAATAGACTATTAATAGCCTATAAATAGCCTAACTACTTTATATAAGGCTTATTAAGGGCTATACTATATAATAAAAGATTCACTCTCTCTTATTATTACTTATATTCTATCCTATACCTATCTCTACTATAGTAGCCCCTACTAGTACTCCTACTAGTACTCTTATTTATATAGGATATAACCCTATACTTAAAGCGCCTAACTCTATAGCACTCTTTAGTATTATTTATAGAGTAATTACTACTAATAGTACTAGTCCTAATTACTCTATTATACGCCTTATATACGCTAGTAACCTTACCTTATATAAGCTTTATTATACCCTAGAATAACGATAAGTATAGGCCTTTCTATTATACGAATTCTTTATAAAAAGAACTCGAAATAGAACTCTTATAATACGTATAGATTAGGTAAGTACTACCTTACTAAAGAGTTTAGGGTTAAAGATAAGTACTAATATATATATCTAGCTCTATTCTATAAGACCTTCCTATATAAATAGGTTACTTATCGTATTACGTAGGTAGTAGTTTCTAGGTACCTATATAAACTCTCGTACTAACTATCCTTTTTTTAGTATCGTACGACTTCTAGGTTTCTAAGAAGGGTACTATATAAACTATAAATAGAAAGAGTAGGTAAGAGCCTATTACTATAGGAATCTAAATAAAGCTAGAAGGATTCTAGTTAGTATAGTAGCTCTACCTATACCTAGCCGGCTAAAAGAGTTAGTAGATAAGGATAGGGATAATAATAGGGATAATAATAATAATAATAAGTGAGGTAGAGTAATAAAGTCTTATATAAGATTATATTATATAGTAGTTATATTATAAATATTTAAAATATAGATAGATTAAATATAATAAAATTTAGACTAAACTAACTAAATTAAATAAAAATCAAATAAAAATCAAATAAAAATTAGATTAAAATCTAAAACTATCTAGTTTCCTACTTAACTTATATAGTATACCTCCTTATACGATATATAGGAGCGCTATTATTAGATAACTTAGTAGAATTAGACTATCTTCGCTTAAATCCTATATCTAGTAATAAACTTAATTCTACCCCTCTCTCTATATTACTATCCTATACTTTATCCTTATTACCCCTAATTATATAATTAATAGGCTTTTCTCTTTATAGATCTAGTTAATTTATTATATTAGATTATAAGTTTATAACTACTTATAGAGGTTTAGCCTTTTCCTCCTCTTTAATAACTATATCTAAGATCGTATAAGAGATAGATTCCTACTCTAATCCTATCTCCGTTAGCTCCTTTCGGATAATAATAATAATAATCTAATACTCCTAACTGACTTTATAGAATTACTTTAATAGGTCCTTAGTATTTTATTTATAGTTAGTAGACTCTATAATTAGTATTAGTTAATACTTCTTTCTAATTTTATAGATAAGGTAGAATTAATCCTTAAAATTACGCTTATAGATATTAAGGCTATTAGGGATAGTAGGAAGGAGGTCTTAAGTAATAAAGTTATAGAAATATTTTATTATATAAGGGCGGATATTATAGGTAAAATAGCCTAGAAATTTAAAGGGTTAGAATAGATATATTATAATATAAGAAAATATACTAAGATCCTTAAGCTATTTTACTCCTTTTTTCTCCTTTACTCTATCCCTTTCCTTCTTCTCTATAGGAATATACTAAATAAAGAATTAGATACTTATACGAATTATAGATAATAGTAAAGACCTAGTAACTTACTAACCTATATAGATAGGACGTAACCTTCTAATCTTTTATAATTAATATTAAGATTAGATTAAACCCCCTTCCTAGTAGATTATATTCTAATATCGTTAGTTTATTAAACTATTAAGAGCTTTAAAGTAGTCTATAGTTATATAACTCTCTAGGTAGTATAGTCTTATAATAAATTAGCTTAGAGGAGAATTAGTAAGATTAATAATCTTAGTCCTATAAGTAGGATAAGAAAAAAGGAGGGGTAGTATTTCTACTAGGTCGTATAAGAAAATAAAAGATAGAAATAGAGATAGATTTTAAAAAGTAGAAGGGGAAAGTAGAAAAGAAAAAGGGGGGGGGGGTAAGGGCCTATATAAAAGAATAATAAAATAAATAGACTAAGCTAGCTTACTTACTAAATCTTAGCTACTAATTAGCTATATAAAGTGGCTATTTATATAGCTAGAATATTAGAGATATATTAGATCTTTTATAATCTAATACTTACTAGTAAAGCTCTTTATATATTATATAATATAGCTAGTTAAGCTTATTATCTTACTATAGTAGTAGATTATTAGGATTAAATCCTATATCTATAAGCTACTTATAGTACTAAGCTAGTATATTACTTAGAAGAAATTTATTAATATCCTAATTATAAATATCTTACTATATCGTACGAAGTAGATCTTTATTAATTAGGATATAGTAGTCCTTAACCTTATCTAGTATATTATAGATTTAGAGGTTCGGATAATAGTAATTAATATATAGTTTCCTAGGGATATTTTATAGTTAGTAGGGTTATTTCCGGATATTATAGATATTCTAGGTTTTAATATAGGACTATATATAATATTATATAATAGGTATATAAATCGTATAAAGGGTAACCTAATCTAGGATATAGATTTATAAAAATAGCCCTTCTTCTTAAAGATAATAGAAATAGTGCTATAAATATATTAGTATTATATAATAAAGGGATTAATAAACTAACTTATATAGAATATAAAAGTATATAATTTTAAAAGCTAGCCCTACTAAGCTTTAATCCTCTAATTAGTAGTACTTAATCTATAAAAATAGTACTACTTATAAGTAATCTTAGGTTTATACAACTTCTAAAGTACCTAATAGGTATTACCTATAAGAGTAGTTTTAGTACTAAGGTCTAACTATATTATATAAGGTAGTTAGCCTTATATAGAGAGGGTATTTAGATATTAATAGTAGATACTAACTACTATATAAGTACTAACCCTAATATAGATCTAAAGGATATACCTAAAGTAGCTATTAATAGCTATATAAACCTTAATACTAAAGTTAACTAGCTTTATATAGCTATTAATATACTAAATATAGTTTAGACTAGGGTAAGAGTATACCCTATAAGTCCGCTATAGATCGTACGTATAATATTTAAGCGAATTAAGGCGTTACTAACTATATTTAGTAAAAACCTTATCCCTAATTTAATATTAGTACTATAATATATTATTAGAAGTATTATATAAGCTACTTACCTTAAGAATAGATAGCTATAATAACGAAGGTATTAATATAGAAGATTTCTTTTAAACCCCTTAATTTCTCTAATATTAATTTCACTCTTAATAATATACTAAATCTATCTTATATAATCGGCCTAACACTTAGTAGATACTACCTAACGATAAATACTAAGCTATTAACGAAGCTAACGTATCGTACGACTAGAGATTTTATATCCTTTACTTTAAAGGATAGGTAGTATCTAGAGATCTATAAGGGAAAGTTAAAAGATCAGAGTTCGAAGCCGATTATAAAGAATTTTATCCTTTCCTACGGTTAGTAAGATAAGATCCTATACCTAAAGACGCCTATAGATTGTATAAAGACTAATAGTAAGGTTATATATACTACGAAGTGAGTCACATATAGCCTTTAAAGATACACTACCCTAAGAGAGAGATATAATCTTATCTCTATAAGGCTCAATATCAACTGCTAGTGGCATATTGAGGTGGTACTAAGAAAGAAAGGTAAGTTTAGAATAGGCGGAATGTATTATGTTGTATATTACAAAAGGCGGAAACTCTAGCAGTGAATCTTATATATGTATTAATAAGCATTGTCAAATTTGGTCCAAATCGGCTGCCGTACTCTCAGCTCCTTTTTGTCCTTTTTGCCCTAAATGCTCTGTACTCCGGTCCGCTAGACCCCAATTAGAAACAAAGAAATAAAATGGGTCTCCTATTACTCCGCACTCCACAAGTCTAAAGGAGCAATAAGGAGTAAATGTACGGAGTAGATAACACCTAAATATCGCCCGTTACCCTGTAGTAGTAAACGCGCACGGAATTGTTACGTCTCATGGCCATTCTCCTTCGCGATACGGCCTTTGGTCGGACGCTAAGCCTGTTCACCAAGCCAAGTGGCCTCAACCCTCATCGTGCGACCGCAGATACCGACATCCATCCGTCCAAGAATGACCTTGTGCCCGAAGCAGTCTATCTGGTGGACTGGACCGGTCCTACGGACCAGGACAATCCCAGGAACTGGCCATCATGGCTCAAGCTGCTGGTCCTGTGCAATGTGCTGATAGTCAACCTCAGCTTTTACACGGCGCCAGGAATCTACTCAGCCAGCATGACTCCGATCCAAGAATCCTTGGGTGCCTCCTACGAGGTGGCCATGCTTGGCCTCTCGTTGTTTGTCATTGCGTATGGTGTAGGCCCGCTGATTGTAAGCTAGCCCGACGGACCTATTGACCCTAGTCTGGAATCACTAACAACTAGTCCTTCATATTCAGTTGTCGCCCATTTCCAATTTGCCGGCCATCGGTCGCACCCCGGTCTACGTGCTCGGCTCACTGGCCTTCTGTCTATTCAGCATCGGAGCTGCGTTGGCGAAGAACATAGAGACCGTTATCATTCTCCGTGTTCTAGGTGGCCTAGTCGGGGCCTCTCCCACCTGTATCGGTGGCACTACCATTGCTGAGGTGTTTGGACCCCGTGAATTACCCTACGCGTTGGCAGTGTATGTCCTGAGCGGAGTGTGTGGCCCAGCTTTCGGCCCTGTAAGTTGTCTGCTCCTTACCTACGACTAGTATGATCGGACGGTCCTGACCTTGAAACTTTTTATCTCTTTAGTTACTGGGCACCGCCGTGGTGTAAGACTTTTCTGTGCCTTTTTTATTTGTTCTCTCTTGCCCAGATTGCTAATTAGACCTATTAGCGACCGCTGGGGTTCGTGGTCTGCAGCACTCTGGTTGATCGCTGGAATCGCCGCCATGTCGACAGTGTTTATGTTCTTCCTGCTCCCAGAAACTCTGGCCGACAACATTCTCTATCGTCGGGCCGCTCATCTGCGCCAGGTAACTGGGGATAATAGGTATTGCAGCCCGAGTGAGGCGGAAACCACCGAGAATAACCTGTTCCGGGCGATGCTCGAGCAGATCGCCGTTGACTTCCGACTCTCCTTCATTGACCCTGTGATCCTATTCATCAATATCCACACTATGTTCATATACGGGATTTTATATCTCTGGTATGAGTTTTTCCCGTACGGTAAGTGAATGAATTGGTGTATGGGGTTGATTGATGAAAAGACATCCACTGATTTTGTCTTGTCTTGTCTAGTCTTCGGGGAAATCTACGGTTTCACAGGAATGGAACAAAGCTGTAGGTTCTTCTTTCCAAGCTTGCCTCTTCTTCCAACTCTGTGACTGACCCAATCAACTCTACAGTTGCCTTCTTTGGCATATTCGTCGGCGCAGTCATCTCCGTCAGCTCCTACATGCTCTGGATCCATTACTATTTCCAGCCCCATGTAGCCCGAAAGGAGGCAAACAACGAAATCGTCGAACCCGAAGAGCAAATCCTGCCAGGTGCAGTGGGAGCAATTTGCATCCCTATCTGCCTCTTCATATTCGGCTGGACCTCCCGTGAAAAGTATGTGAGATTTCATTCTAAAGTTTGAATAGTTCCGCTCTACTAGCTCAAGCCCGAGTTAATACTAACCACCCAAGCAGTGTCCACTGGATCCTCCCTATCATCGGCACCGCCTTCTTTGCCCCGGGATTCCACCTCACGTTCCAGACCGTTCTCAACTATCTGGGCCAATCATACCCAAGCCATGTCGCTGGCGTCTTTGCCGGCAACGCTTTCTTCCGCAGCGCATTTGGCGGAGCGTTGCCACTCGCTGCCAGACGCATGCTGCAATCGCTCGGCATCGGATGGGCTTCTAGTATTCTGGGCTTCATTAGTCTCGGCATGATCCCGCCCCTCTTTGTCTTGTACCGGGTACGTTTTCCCAGTTCACCTTTCCTTCTTCCTAGCAAACGATTGGAGTTTCTTGATTTTCTTTTTGTGCTAACTTTCGAAAATCAAACCAGTACGGCCAGAAATGGCGCTCGTCGAGTAAATATGCAAGCAAGTAAGCCGAGTTGCTGGGAGAGGAAGGAAGGATAGTTTTGCGCAGATCGTTGTGGAACTTTAGAAAGCGCTGGGTTTCTACGGATTACCTGGATGGGTTATAATTAGACCTCCGCAAAACCCATTCGCCCCAAAACCCAACCCAACCCAACCCAGTAAATGGGTTGGGTTTTGGGTCCGAGGCCGGGCCCATAGATGGGTTTTGGGCCCGAGGGTAGAACCCATGGGTTTTTGTCGAAATACCAGGTTACCATACATGGTGTAAACCACATGTGACCTCGGTGACTCGGCTATCCTATAACAAAAGTACGAGATTAGTCAGTTCTGGATCCCACACAGATTGCATAAATAGGGGATTTTTTTGTCATTTTAGTTAGTTAGAGAATTCTATACCTATCATTTCATACTATATATTTCGTACTGTCAGATTTCTGTCAGTTATAAGCCCGGAATCGTTCAATTAATAAAGAAATATCACTGCTATCGTTAAGGTTATGAATTGATACCGAGTTAATAACCTAAAAATACCGAAGTAAACCCCTAAAATCGAAAATCGGAAATCTAATCATAATATAATCACACTATAATTAAACCTGATCGTAACTCGATCACAAAACGATCAAAATAGTTCGTTATATCGATAGATCCCCTCTCTATAGTAACTTCCCGCGTTATCCTAAAGGATAAAGAGATATAGGATTCTTAGCTACCCTATATTAAGTTAATTGCTATATAATATAATATATAGGAGCTATATAACCTAGTATTAGAAGTAGTACTAGAGCTATTTATCACGACGTCTTACTAGAAGGGTCGCAGGACCCAGTATATAGAACTATACCACCGAGAGACCGGAGGTAGAGAGTCATGTGACCTCGCTTACCTACGCACAACTATACTAGTAGAACTCGGAGCAATGTTAGAAGGCTCAGAGTTCAGTTTGAATATATGCAGTACTAGTGTCAATGCTTCGCAGTAGTATTTATATTATATAATACTCCTTTCACTCTAATCTATTAAATAAAGACCTATCTATAGGAGGGTCTTCACATTCTAAACTCTCTATATCTTTCGATCGGACTGTTAGGGGTAATAATAGCACCGGTATACCGAACCTATATAGTAACCGAGTAAGGCCGAGGACTCGACGACGATATTATAGAAGATAACTTCGATATTAACCTCGAAGGACTAGATAACCCCGAGAAGGGATATAGGAGAGAGTAGGGAGACCTAGTAAGGATTACTAGAGGGTAAAGCGACCCTACGAAGCCTACTAGGCCCGCTATAAAAGCTTTATCTACTAGTATAGTCTAAAGGATAGTACCTTTAACGTAAGAAGAAGATAAACTTAAGGCTATAAGAGCCTAAGTATACCGCCTTACTAAGCTTATAGAGTTAATAGAGAGATAATCCTAAATAAAGGAACGTATCGTAAAGATTACCGTAATAATAGTAATATTAGCCTACTCTATACTAAGAAAGACCCTACTAAGGGGCCTCTCTATAAGCGATACCGAGGACAATAATAGAATAATAGTCAACGTACCGTTAGGATACTAGGTTATAGGTATAAAGTATCCTACTTACCTATCTAGTATTAGTAAGTACTCTAGAAAGTCATTCTAAGAGTATAAGATCTAGTAAGCCTAGCTTAATAACTACTTCCGATAATACCCTTACTACTTTATAAATAATATTATAAAGATTAGCTAAGGCTTTAAAGTACTATAAGGAGATATAATAATAATATAGGAATCCTATATAATATAGGAAGGAATACCTAAAATATACTTAGAGTTTACCTACTTTATATAAAGTATAGTAGATAACCCTTAAGTCGTCTACTAAGAAGCTAAAGAGTAATAGTATAGATATATATAAAGGCTAGGAGAATTAGTTATAATATACTCTCTCTACCTAGACTAGATAGCTAAGAATATATATATTCCCCCTACTAAGGAAGCCTATAAGGACCGCTTAATTATAGGGGTATACCTAGAACTAAAAGTCGAAGAGTGACGCTAAGTAGAAGTAGATTTAGACTATACCTATAGTGACCTATTAGCGTAGTATTAGTCCCTCGAATCTAATATCTAATCTATAAAGAAGGCTTAACTAGGTTTAAAATAAGAGTACTCTAAGCTAGAAAGGATAGAGAAGCCTACCTACCGCGTAAAGTAATAGTACTTAAAGATATAGGACTTAGATAAAAAGGTACCTAAGAAGATAGGGAAGCTAAAATACTTAAATACTAAGTTTAAAAGGGATAGGAAACCCCTACCTATTTATAATTACTATAATAGACTAAGTTATAAGAAAGACGCCTATTATAGTCTCTATAGTAGACTTAGTAAGCTAAACTAGCTAAGAAGTAGCGTAGATAAGGTAAAAAAATAGAGATCCTAATACTTTAAGCTATAGCTATATTAGGAGTTATTATATCTAAAATATATACCCTAAAAGCCCTTATAAGCGAGATACTTATAGGTATCGGACTAGAGAATATCGCTACCTATACCCTTATAGATTACGGAGTAGAAAGATCTTTTATTAGCTAAAGATAGGTAAAAGAGTATCTAAAAGACTCCTAATACCTACTATAAATAGTTAAGGCTATTAATAGATAAGAGATTAAGTCTTATAGGGTAAGAGAAGTAAAACTTAGTATAGTAGATAGTATAGGGAAGATAAAAAGTTATACCCTTATAATAGAAGTAGTAGATATATAAGGATATAACTTAATCCTAGGATTTAACTAGTTAACTAGCGTAAACCCTATTATAGATTAGAAAGTAGCCTTATAGAA
>KZ108106.1:17177-54995 GCA_002116305.1 Penicillium italicum | reverse complement strand
ACTATCTAAGGAACTATATAAGCTAGTACTAAGATAATTAGATAAGATAGATCCCCCTTACGTAGTTTATATATAATACTATAACATACTTAGCCTTAGGGATAATACTAAGTAAGGCTTTAATAGGAATAAGGCTAGAACTATACTCTAGTGTTAAAGATAATAATAAGGAGGTCTACTAAGATATAAAAGCTAGAATAACTAAGCTAGTAGAAATAAGAGAAAAGCTCTTAAAGAAGCTATAAAGGATAAAAGAAACTATAAAAAGAGCCGTAGATAAGAATAGGATAGAGAAATCTTTCTATATAACCGATTAGGTATTACTTCGAAATACCTATATAGACTTAGGGTGCCTATTTAAGAAGCTAGAAAACTACTATAAAGGACCCTTCTAAATTATAAGAAAGATCGGCTAATAAGCGTACTAACTATTACTAATACTACTATACTAATATATTTATACTATATAATATATTTCGATACTAGAACCCTATAAGGGAAACCTAATTCGAAGTAAGTGTCCGGATCCCCTTAAAGTTAAAGGGAAGCTTAAGTTTAAGATAGATAAGATCCTAAAGGCGAGAAAGAGAGGTAAAGGCCTATAATACCTAGTCCGCTAGTAGGGCTATAGAGATAGCGAAAATACCTAGGAACTAAAGAGTACTAAAGAAACGATAGTATTAGATATATTTAAAAAAGAGAACTTAATAGATATATAACTACCTATAAAGAAAGCTTAGAAGAACCCTTAGTAGATAGCTTAGTACTATTCGAAAAGGGGGTAAAACGCCTTACTAACTCTATAAAAACCCTAAACCTATCTTTCGCTAATTAAGGAAGACGAATACGTAAGAGTATAGGTATACTTATAGAGAACCTTACTATTATTAGCCTATAATATACCTATCGAGTTAGGAAGATTACGTTATATAAATATACTCTATAACGCCTTAAATAGTAAAACAGACACTATCCCTAGGTTTAGTAAGGAGTTTAAATCCTTAAATAGACTAATAAAGGATAGATAGCCTTAGAAAAGGTAATAGGAATATAGGGGTAAAACTTATCTTAAATAACCTCCTAAAGGGTTATAAAGACTATAAAGTTAATAAAGACCTATATATAGAGACTACGTAATATAGGAGGAAGAAAGAAACTACCTAGCGTGAAGACACTAAAGAGAAATCGGAACCCGACTAAAATAACCCCCTAAAGACTAAGTACGCGCTATAATAACCTAGCTAGAACCCCTCGAACCTATAATATTAGCGCTATTATTAGCGGTAGTAGTAAAGGAGGAGGTAGTAGTAGTAGTAGTAGTAGCGGTAGAGAAAGGGCGTAAGGTATAGTCGTAGGAACGAGACTAATATTAATACGTTATCTGAGAACGTTCTAAGTACTCCTAAAAGCCCTTAAAGTAGTCGTATAAGCGGTAGGGGTTATAGCGAGAATAATAGTATTAGCTTCGTTATCTAACCGAGGATTGACCTAATAGTTAGAAACTAAAGGGAGGCCTTAAAGAAAGCCTTAAAACCTTACTATTATATAAGTCTAATACTACTAATAATAATACTAGTACTTAAGACTAGCCGTAGAGCTTTAATAAACGCTATTAGGGATATTACTAACGGAATTAATATACTATATATACTATACCTTAGTAGGGGTAATAGGTACGGCTACTATAACCTAGTTAATAGTACCTCTATTAAAAGATATAATAAGAAAGGGATTATAAAGGTATACCCCTAAGAGAAGAGGGGTACGCTACCTTTAAAAACCTTCGGAAAGACCTCGAAAACCTTCGTATAAGACAAAGAAGACCTAGTTAAAGCGTTAAAGGACTTAAAAAAACCACTATATAAAGCGAGAAGTAAGATACTAGTAAGAGACTAAGGAGTATGCCGAGGGCGACATATATTAAAGAAGGGAGGTAATATCACGACGTCTTACTAGAAGGGTCGTAGGACCTAGTATATAGAACTATACCACTAAGAGACCGGAGGTAGAGAGTCATATGACCTCGCTTACCCGCGCATAACTATACTAGTAGAACTCGGAGCAATGTTAGAAGGCTCAGAGTTCAGTTTGAATATATGTAGTACTAGTGTCAATGCTTCGCAGTAGTATTTGTATTATATAATACTCCTTTCACTCTGATCCATTAAATAAAGACCCATCCATAGGAGGGTCTTCACATATTAAAGATACTAACCGAAGTCTTATTAATTAAAGACGCTAAGATAAAGTATAAAGATAACTAGTTTAAAACTAGGAAGTCCCTCTAAGCCGACTAGTTAAATAAGAATACTACCTATATCCTAAAGAAAAAGGGGTTAAGCTAGGTAGTAGTTATAATTCGTACTATAGTTTATATAATATACTAACTATTTATTACCGAATATAAAACGCTATAGGAGCTACTAAGAAATCTATATACTAGATTTATACTAGAGAGCGATCCTATATATATCGCTAAGCTCTAGAAGCGGTAGAAGAACCTAGAAAAAGGGTTAGATCGGATAACTAATATTAATAAATAGCTTATTAGCTAGGAGATAATCTAAACGCACTATAAGCGAGCGAAAATAACTAAAGTAGATAATACTAAACCTTAGTTCCTAGATACTATTTATCTAATATTACCTAACTTTTATAGCTAGTAGGTAGTACGCCTAAAGGATAAGCTAGATACTATATTTACTAAGCTTCTTAATCGGTATAGAGTCTACTAGAATAATATATATAGTAAGCTAAGTACTTAGAGAGGTATCTTAAAAGTAGCCTTTTTAACCTAGTAAGGGTATAAAGAAGTAAAGCCTAGTAATATAAAGGTAAGTAACGAAGAATAGCTATTTACGATAAGAAAATACCTATATAGTAAGAAAGGTAGATATTACCTAGTATAAAGATATTAGGACCTATATAACGGAGAAAGACTATCTACCTTCGTTATTAGTAAAACTAGGAAGTAAAAATAAGAGGAAGCTATAAAAGTAAATCTTACCTAAAAGGCCTAGATTAATAATAAGCGATAAGAGGAGAAACGGAGCTAAAAGAAGGCTCTATAGTAAGTAAATACTACCTTTAACGAAGAGGTATATAGCTTCTTCTTTATAGAGACTATTAAGTAAGCCCTAACTACCGTTATATTAACCTAATACTAAGATATACCGGTTAGAAAGCGCTAAGTTATCGATACCGGAGTATAAATATATATATATAACGATCGGGGGTTATTTTTAACCTTTAAAAGCGTATAAAGTAGCGTTAAGGTTAGCGATACGGAAATAGCTATCGATAGGGTAGATACTATAGTTATCTATAGTATTAGCCCTAATAATAGAAAAGTAGTAAGAATAGAGCTCTACGACGTTAGATACTCTCCTAATTTCTATAGTAATCTAATATCTTATAGATTAATAATAAAAGGGGGGGTATTAGTGAATTTTAGGACTAACTATATTAAAATGAGGGAGGGTAAAGCGGTATACTAAGTATACTAAGATAAGAAGCTTACCTAGCTTATATAACTAGAGGGTCTTTAATACCCTAAGTTAACTCCGGATAACTTAGTATTTATAATTAAGTATACCGAAAAGAAGAAGTTAGTATAAGAACCATAAATTAAAGTATTAGTTTATACCTAGTATAGGTATCTAAACTATATTAGTTAGTAGCCTATTACTAAGCTAGTAGAGATAACTAAAGGGATCACTATTAATAGTAACCTTAGTAAAGAGAAGTAGGTATATAAAGCTTATTAATTAGTAGATACCCTAAAGTAGATCTCTTATTAGTATATCGGCTAGAAATATAGTATATTTAGATAGGTATACTTCGACCTAGTTTAAAATTAGCTAGTATATAATAGCTATATCTAGTTAATACATTTCTATCTTAATAGTATTAAGTGCTACTTTATCTTTATATATAAGGAAGAATAAATACTAGATAGCTATTAGGAAGTTCCTAGTACTAGTAAGAAACTAGTTAAAAATCGAGATTAGAGTATTCTACTATAATAATAAGCGTAGCGTTAGTAATAAAGTAGAAGTAATAATCGAAGTAGAAGGGTATACTATTAAGCACTTACTATCTAGCTTACTTAAGATAAACGGCCCTACTAAGAGATCTAGGGGGTTAGTAGTTCAAACTATAAGAGTATTAATTAACGATATAGAGCTACTATATACCTTATAGCCCGAAATAGTTAGTACCGTAGTATATATCCTAAATAGGATACCTATAAAGCGTAATAATAGATAGTTTATACTATAGAAAGAGCTTATAAAGTATACTATACTAGATAGTATCCGATATTAAACTATTAACCTATTAAATATTAGGTTATATAGCTACTTAATATACTCGAGAATCCTAAAGCGAGTCTAGTTAGATAAGATAGTACCTAGAGTAGAGATAGGATATCTTATTAGGTATATATCTAAAAACCTATATAAAGTATGGTTCCCCTATAAAGGATATACTAGTATAGGAAGGATCGATATCGTACGGGATACGGTATTCGATAAGACTAGGTAGTACTTAAAGTCGAAGCCGATACCTAAAGAAGAAGATACTATTAGTACTATAATAAATAGGCTAGGTATATAGCTAGATATACTTACTATATAAGAAGTATAGGTAGAGATTAGTATCTAAATAGAGATACTAGCTTTAATAGTAAGGATTACTCTCCCTAATAAAACTAAGTATCCTAATAAAACTAAGTATACTAAATAAGGAAATAATAAAGCTTTTAATAAAATCATCGGCGCTAGTAAGGTATTTAATAAAACTAGCTAGTAGGAGATAGTTAGAAGAGAGATAACCCTAAAGTAAGTAAAAGTAAGATCTAGCTTACTACCTACCCTATAGTCTAATATTAGACTACTAAGGGGGCAAATAAACCTAGGGTAAATAACCCTAGGGTAAATAACTAGCGGTATACTAGCTAGTAACTTACTAGGACTAACCTTACTATCGTTAACGCTACTAGGAATAGCTTTATCTCTAAAACTATCAATATTATCTCTAAATCTATCGATTTTATTATTCCTATCAAACTAAGTACGTACCCTAAGAAACCCTATTATCGTCGCTAGATCCGATCTCTATAATACTATTAGTCGAAACTAGGGGGGTAAAGATAGATAAAGAAGAGGATAATAAAGAAGGTAAGATTAAAAGATAGCTCTAGCGAGAAATAATATACTCGCTAATACTAGAGCTATTATCTTAATATCGTATACTAAGAGATATCTTAGTAAGTATCGATACGTCGAATATCGTTACTAATATAAGAAGTAGGAAGCTAAGAACTAATCCCGACTTTACTATATACCTCATAATTAATAAGGATAAACCACTAAGCTTACTATATACCTTTATAACTAATATAAATAAACGCTTTAACGTTATAAAGAAGCTCTACCGAGATAACCTACTACTACTACTAGATAACTAGGTATAAATAAAACGATATTAGTTTAGTAAGGAATTTATAGTAGTAGCTAGTTTTAAGGTATAGATATTAACTAAGAAAGAAACATTCTCTAAGATTCTAACTCCGAATATAAAGAGTACTTAGGTACTACCCCTAAAGTAGGTATTTATATATAAATTTAACGCTAATAGCGTACTTAAGAAGTTTAAGGTATAAATCTATATACGAGGCGACCTTTAATAGCTATCTACTAAAGAAAAGAGAGCTACTATACTAATAGTAAAGATAGTAAGGGCCATTTTTATACTAGTAGTAGTCTTCGACCTCGATATAAGATAGTAAGATATAGTAATAGTATTCCTAAATTCTATCCTATAAAATAAAGTATATACTAAGTACCTATCCGGCTTTAAAAGAGAGGGGTATTACTAACTACTATATAAAGCGCTATATAGCTTACGTATATTACTACGACTATAGTAGTAAGAAGTAACCTAGGTACTAATTAAACTAGGCCTTACCCTAATATTAGAAGATACCTATATTTTTATTATAAAAGGTATTATTATCTTCTTTTACGTTAATAATATTATTATTATAAACTACCCTAACTACACTTAATAAGCTATATAGTTAGACTAAGATCTAAAGAAAGAATAGGAACTACGTAAATTAGATACTAATTAGTTTCTTAATATCTATATTCTTAGAGATAGAGATTAGAAGAAGCTATAGCTATACTAAGATAGCTATATTAAGAGTATAGCGACTAAATATAACCTTATTACCGCTAGGAAAGTTAGCTTTCTAC
Organism: Penicillium italicum; assembly: GCA_002116305.1. Classification (NCBI taxonomy): domain Eukaryota; kingdom Fungi; phylum Ascomycota; class Eurotiomycetes; order Eurotiales; family Aspergillaceae; genus Penicillium; species Penicillium italicum. The sequence continues at coordinate 48,735 of KZ108106.1, read as the reverse complement.
TAGGAATTAAACCCTTAGTACCCTATAAAGGAGTAGCTATACTAAGCTAAATTTATAGGTTCTAAGCTAAGATAGGCTTAGCTTAGTATACTACTACTATTTTAAGACTAGATACCGCTAAAGTAACCTCTAAAGTAGCAGAATTTCTTATAAACCCTAGTCCTAAGTATATCGATATAGTCGACTAAGTTATCTAATACCTATATAAAACTAGGTTTTAGGCTATCGAATATAGTACTAGAGAGCTATACTAAACTATACTATACTATACTATAACCTAAGGTTTATTACTTACTACGAAGTTAATTAAATTCGTAAGTAATACTTTATTTAGTGATAACCGCGATCGGAAGAGTTCGGAAGGCTACCTCTATAAGCTCTATAGAGGCCTAATAGACTAGAAAGTGACGAAATAAAAGATAGTTACGACGTTAACTACCGAAGTAGAGCTTCTTACCTTAGTAGAGGTAGGAAAAACCGTATAATAGTAGCGCTAAGTACTAAATTTATCGCTAAGTACTAAATAGTACTAAATTTATTAGGGTTCTAACTAGATTACTAGCTCTCTATTATATACGATAACTAGTAAACTATCGACTTACTTACGAAGGAAGGGGTAGGTATTTATACGAAGCTTCGGTATATAGATATTAATCGGTACTAGATAAAATAGGAAGTTAGCGAGGGTCGAGTTACTATTAACTAGGTACTAACTATAGTAATACCGGTAGATAGGCTTACTAAAGCGCTTCCGAAGCAAAAGTAGTATATATTCCGAGAGCTACTTAGTATGAGAGAGATAAGTAAGCGTATTAACTAAGAAAACAGAGGTTGATATACTACCTAAATGGTAGTAGTAGGTAGTTCTTAAGAGCTTTGAAAAGCTTTAAAAACTGGGGGGTATATCGAAATACTAGGTTACTATACATGGTGTAAACCATATATGACCTCGGTGACTCGGCTATCCCATAACAAAAGTACGAGATTAGTCAGTTCTAGATCCCACACAGATTGCATAAATAGGGGATTTTTTTGTCATTTTAGTTAGTTAGAGAATTCTACACCTGTCATTTCATACCATACATTTCGTACTGTCAGATTTCTGTCAGTTTTCTATGGGGGCCCAATAGGCTCCAAACAGTGCAAACAGGCCAACTCTTGGCAAGTTCATAAAATTATGCAGAATTCTCTAATATTTTGGAGTATTCAAATTACTACCCAAGCCTAATTTGAAGGTTTACCAAGTTCGCATAGCAAATACGAATTAATCAGCATATTTATGAATGCCAAGGCCATATTTATGCAAATAATGGGTTCTTATGGGGGCCCATATGGGCCCCCATAAAACCCACTGGGTTTGGGTTGGGTTTTGGAAGTCGGGCCCAACCCATACTGGGTTTTGGGCTCTGGGCCCGGATGGGGGCCCATTTATGGGTTTTGCGGAGGTCTAGTTATAATTCCAGGTTCACGGATCTTGGTGTACAACAAATACATAATAGTTGGTTAGGTAGTTTTAGGATAGAAATATTGGGATTCTTCTAAAGTTGATTAAATCAGCTTTTATATACTCAAGTAAATATGACTCAACTGTCGTAGAAAAAGTACCGAAGCATGGGTTCCTAAATATTAGCTTGAAACTAGTCCCGCGATCAGCAGTCAAGGCGGTTTCAATTTCGTACCTAATTCAAACAAGCTCTACTTAGCACCTTGGCACTGTAAGTCAATGTCAAGGGCCGATAGGGAATCCTTGTGTACCCACCTGCATACATCCTGAAGTCCACTTTACACATATTAACCTTGGACGAGTATGATGCCCAGGTGGGATCAAAGCACGGGTTAAGTCATGGTCGGAGATAGGGAAGATGGTAATATACTTAAGTATATCCTGCGGGATTTGTCATATCCCAGCATTTCATACAAGAAAAAAAAAAAAGGAATGGGCTCAGCGATGCCACACAAATTCTGGTGAGTTCCAAGGTTACCAGCCCGCCCGGGCGTGCTCCGACAGGATACCAGGGGGCTAGGCACCCCACTTGATTAAGATAAGCTAAGCCTGATAGGGCTAGTGCGGCTGTCTGAACCAATCAGGGAGTTTACTTTCGACCAATCGGAGTCTGCTAAGAGCCGGATGAACTTTAATGCTGGCAACTAGTGGGACTGTCCCTTGACGGTGATATATGTAAGGCTACGGGAGAGAGAAAAGCTCCAAAAAATCCATAAAATTGACTGGTGATATGATCAAAAGGAGCGGCAAGTCTAGCCTCTATGTAGAAAAGCCAAGGGCTGAGCAAGGCGAAACGTTCCACAGATCCTGTGAATACAAACCCATGTCCACAAGCCGGACAAGCGCGTGCACAACCTTGGGCAAGCACTTGTGCGTTGTCCCGGACAGCATGGATGGGCACATTCCCCCAGAATACCCATAAAACCAAGTACTCAATTACGAACCCTTGGGAAAGTCCGTCGAGGCACTAATCTCCCGCCATTCCTCAATCGCCGCCAAGGTCTCAGATGCGGCCTTGCCAATCGCCTCGCTGGCATCACTGCCCAAAGGTAAGAAAGTAGGTAGGGATTTCCCCTCCGCGACTCCCGTGGAGGTAGTGACGTCGTAGATAACCTGCGCGCCCTTGACGGGGTTACCCAGTTGGGCACCGTTAAAGGCGGTAAAGTTAGAGTCGGTTGTGTCGTTGACCTCCTTGTAGGCCGATAGGCGCGAGGTCTTATCGGTCGGGGTAATATTGGCTTTGGGGTTTAGTAACTCGGTACGGAAGAAGCCCGGTTCAACTAAACAGTGGCGGATCCCGAACTGGGAGATTTCACCCCCGAGTCCAAGTCCGAGCCAGCGCAGAGCAGCCTTAGAGGCGTTATAGAGATTGCAGCCGGCCATAGGGTACCAGGCGGCCATAGAGCCGATCGTAACCAAAGTGCCTAACCCCTTAGCGCGGAGGTGGGGCAGTAAGGCGCGGTAGAGGTTCAGGGGGCCGAATGTATTGGCTTGGAATTGACGCTGAGTCTCTTCTGCGGTGGCCTCTTCTAGCATTCCTGTGTGTACGTAGGCGGCATTGTTGACGACAATGTCGACCGTTCCATAGACAGCTAGGATGGTTTTGACTGCTTCCTGGATCTGGGCTGGGGGCTCGTTGTGGTCTAGGTAGACAGCCTTGATGTTGGGATTGGCTGACTCGAGCTCGGCTAATTTATGCGGACTCCGAGTGGCGGCCAATACACGATCTCCGCTCTTGGCGGCCACTTTAGCCAACTCGAGGCCAAATCCAGACGAGGTGCCAGTGATGAGCCAGATTCGGGAGGTAGAAGACATGGTGGATAAATGGATGTGTTCTCAAAGAAATTGAGATTAGGATGTTCAAGGTCCGGTAGGGGAGGACGTTCATTTAAGCCCTTTAGTCCTGGATGTATAGTCTGATGTCACATATGATGGACCTGCGTAAATGAGGGGTTTCCGGTTTAAACAGCTCAACTGTAAATCCACTAAAGCATCCCTGTCGCAACTGCCTAGCAAAGTGGGCCAAATCCTATATACTAAACAAGTGCTTATTGGTTAGCGAAAGGATTGTATGGACAGTGTAACGGCTAGTATCCAAACCGACGAATTAGATTAGACACTGTGGATCATGATGCATCACATATCTTTAAACAAAGAAATGTGATATCCATGGATCCTAAAAAGACGGAGATAAACATCGCAGATACTGTAAAGCCGAGTGTGATGCGAGTAGCCTTCATTACCTGTTAGCCTCCACACCGCTGCTTAAAGGCTTTCTCAATGAGTCACCCGGTTGGTATAGGTGTCTTAAATATCAGGCAATGGTGGACACCTTTTGGACACCGAGAACCCAAACTAGGATCCATGGATTCCCATTCTAAAGGGGTTTGGTGAGAGCGTTCCGCTAATGCCTCTACTTAATAGTGCATATGCAAAAGGTATATACATAACTTCCAAGGTTCTCGTGTGTTCAGGTAATTTTCTCAGTAGATGGTCTCCCGCTGAAACCCCCCATTGAATCGACTACACACCAGTTCTTGGGCCTGCGTAAATAGATACATTCATGGATACTTGGACCAAAGTTCCTGTTACTTCTTTCAATTTGAGATCATTCCCCCTTCAAATGCTCCAACGAAAGTTCCACCTGGTCTTCTGATTCCCGCCATATCGTGATTCGTGACTACTGACCATTCACAATCAAAGGCGAAAGGAAACAAGAAGATGGCCCACGATATCCCCAAATCCTGTGCAGGTCGACGTCCGGTGTGGTTAGTCATCGGGGCCTCGTCAGGAATCGGTCAGGAAATCGCCATGCAGGCCCAGTCGCATGCCACTGTCATCGCAGCGGGAAGGGATAAATCCAGGCTGCAGACGGTGGCCACAGCTGGCTGCCAGATCCTAGAGTTAGATTTGACCAGTTCTTTTGCTGTGATTCAAGAAGCTCTCGCCCCGTTGATCCAGCAACACGGGTTTATCGATGCCATCATCAACGTGGCCGGGTATCTCTTGGAAGGGGCAGTCGAAGAGGCCAGGTACTGAGAATTCTTCTCACAATTTCCCCCCCTGTATCCGTGACTGATTACTCCCGTCGGCCAGTGATGAAGAGACGCAACATATGTTCGAAACCCATGTCTTCGGACCACTACGCCTGACCCGCGCTATCCTCCCCTCAATGAGATCTGCCCACAAAGGCACAATTGCCCACGTGGTCGGTATTGGCAGTCTCCAAGGCGCAGCTAACGCCGGTATCTTCTGCGCCTCCAAGGCCGCACTCTCGACGGCAGTCGAGGCCTTGCAGAAGGAGGTTGATCCCCTAGGGATTCGTGTCTCCCTGGTGCAGCTGGGTCACTTCCGCACCCCGTTTCTCTCGGCCGGGCACCGCCGCAAAGTCGCCGGCCATATCAGCGATTACGACCCTGTGTTGAATCCAATTCGCGCCGCTTTCGATGCCTTTGATGGTTCTCAGCAGGGTGATCCGGTCAAGGGCGCCCGGGTGATTGTTGATGCTGTGGCCCGCGGTGACGGCACCCTCCCTTGGCTTTTACCTGTGGGACCGGACGTCCCGGCAGCAGAGTTGCAAGCACATGAGACTCGTGCTAGCCAGATGCAGGCGGTACAGGCTTGGACCAGCGGAACGGATGTGGATGGTGAGGTGTGATGAGGGGAATAGAGACAGGACTGTCTTGCCAGCTATCACGGGCACATGTTTACCACATGATATGTACGGAGTAACGAGCTGCCAGATAGAATGGAAATCTCATTTGCTATTATACAACAGAGATTGAAGCTAGAGAAGGAATGGAATAAGAGAGCAAGAGAGCAAGGGGGGAAATTGACAGGCGAAAGATTAGCGGTGAAGGTAGAGTTGGCACAAAGTTGGCAGAAAAGGACAGTGTACAAAGGCGGTGACTCATGCTTGATCATGCGCATTCAAATGTTGTACTCCGTGTTGTCGGCACGGAGTAAATAAACATAAAGAAGACAGTCCAAAAGCCCGGTTATCCCATTAACAAAAGAGGGGTCTCTATAATTCGAGGGATTAGCGGCATTCCCCTGAGACTCGCCCCAGACAAATCGATATGTCAACTACATGGCGCGTCACCAGATATACCCAACCGCTCATCTTCTCATCGTTTCACTGGAGAAAGCCCTCCTTCTGCCACACGTCAATGTACTTGCAGACAAGATCTGGAGTAACCCCGTTACACGTCCGAAGGATGTAGGAGACCTTTCGCGCCTGGGTAGTATCCAAAATGAGACCTCCTCCGGCCAGTCGCAGAAACTCCCCCCGCAGGAAATCTTCCAACTCGGACAATAAGTTGGTCTGTGAATCAACCTTGCGCAGCCACAGGTCTAGAGGGATTGGCGCCGGAGAAGGCAAGTTGAGCTGGCAGGCGAGGACAGTTAGCAGGGCCTTCCAGGGCTGTCTCACTGGATTTTCGACGTGATACACCAGATTCGTTGGTTGCGAGGTAGTGAGGATATCGCGGATGGCCTTGGCAGCGATTTCAACTGGGATCCAGGAATAGGTCTATTTTTGTGAGATGCGAGTTAACAACAGCAACAATGTGAGATCAAGCGGTGCAAATTGCAACCTACCCCATTTATCTCTGGCATTGCACCGACGATCTGCGATGCCTTGAGAATCGCCGGGATGTGTTCATTCTGATTCCATCGCGCGCACTCAGTCGCCCCCGTGATTTGACCCAAGCGGACAATCGAGGGCTGCAGCCGGCCCGGAAATACAGCCAGACTTTCGGCGATGATGCGTTCACAGACCCATTTGGCCTCAGCGTAGCCTAGTGCCGCCGTGCTGGTCGGGTCCGTGGTCAGGATCTCAGGGAGCACGGTAGACGGAAAGCGAGCCCCCACTGCGATAGAAGATATGAAGATCAATCTCGGGGTCAGATGTGACCGGTCGCGTTGGCATTGGATGGAAAAGTGTATAAGGCTTTTGACGGTTTGTATTTGCGGTTCCAGCGAGTGCAGCGTGCGTTGGAAGTTCACTGGCCAAGCATTGTGCAAAACGTCTGTAACTGCACCTGTCAGCTGTGCATACGTTTCGCCGTCCAGCCCAAGAGTGTGGTCGTCTAGCCGGGCCTCGTGTAAGGTGATCTTTGCCCATGCCTCGTCGGTGAGATGCACTCCCTTGGCGGAGTTGGCTCTCTCCTGACGAGCCCGAAGATCGTCAACGTCGTCAGCATTCTCATCGCCATGGGCCCGTCGCATCAGACAAATGACCTGGTTCACGCTAACGTCCCTACAGAGCTCCTGGAGGAGGTGCACTCCTAGGCTGCCAGTTGATCCTGTGATCAGGACCACACGGTTGGAGGTTGTTGATGAAGAGGGTGAGAACCGAGTCACAAGGTCGGTCATGGCGCGCACTCGATTTACGTTTTCACCACCGCATTCTCCCGATTGCAGGGCAGCCGCTAAGGCAACCACGCTGGGATGTTGGTAGATAAAACTTGGCTTGATGGGGCCGTCGCGCAGAACAGCAAACGCAGACTTGTCCTGCACGCGGTTCAAAAGCTGCGCCAGACGGGACGCTTCCAGAGAGTCCATTCCCAGCTCGAAGAAATCATGCTGATTTGTCCATGGCCGACCAGCAATTCGATCGTGGACGCACCGCTCGACCAACACTCTCAGATCGGCTTCGAGTTTCCCTGACTCTGGTGAGAGCAGAGTAATCGGACTTCCGTTGCCTGTGCGTTGGGAATAGACGGCGTCTATCTCCGTTTGAAAGCGCGCATAAGCCTCCTTGCGCATTACTGAGCCCTTATCAGACAAAGGCAGACACTTGCCCTCGGGCTTCACAATGATCATATCCATCGAAGAAACTCGGGCATGGCGATCCAAGTCACAGTTCTGAGCCTCAACCAAAGACCAGAGAGTTGCTAGGAATTGTGAAAGGTCCTGCGAAGGGATCGCCCGCCTGGGTTCCACAAGGACCCCGATTTCCTCGCGATGTTCCCCGAACACGAGGGCCGTCTGGATGAGATCTGTCGCCTGTAGGGCGTTTTCTAATTTGCCAGGTCGCACTTTCTCACCAGTCGAGAGCACAATGAGATCATCATTGCGGCCCAAGATTCGTACCTCAAGGAACGTGGAACCCGGCCTTTTCTCCAGGAGATCGGGCACATTATAGGGCTGCTGCCAGCCGAATGGGAACCCGATCAGTTGGCAACGCGGGGCTTCTGCTGCGCTCTGGTCAAATTCAAGGTCGACGACGCGCAGGCCGAGGTCGGTGCGAATCCGGAGATAGTTCCAGTCATAATCTTCGGACGGAATAAAGATGGGGGCAATGGGCCCGATCTCTGTGGCGCCGTAGTGATTGAGGAGTCTGACGCCGTTGGCGGCCAGAAGCTCACCCACCTTTCTCTTGATCGCGCCACCTCCAACGGCAACAAAGTCTAATGGCTTTAGGATGTCAATACACTGGTTGGACTCTATCATCTCCTCCAGAATGATCGGCACCGTCATCAAGGAGGCTGCCGCGGATCTCTCCAGTAGCTCCGTCACCGATGTGGCCGATGGAATGATCGCCGATGAGGGAAAGCAACATGACTTGCCCGTCGATAGACTCAGGCATGGGGCGAGAAGACCAAATCCCTAGACAGGAACGGGCTGAGTCAGTCTGGCGCAACACGTTTTCGTGACTGGACGTCTTGATGACTTCAACGCACATGGTAAAGGGGCAGAGTGGATAGGTTGACACGATTCACACACTCCTCCGGCGCCAGACGATGGCAGGCAGCGTACGTCAGGGGATACCGCTGCGACAGTCGGATGGGTTTGGGCAACCCCGTCGTTCCGGATGAATGCAGAATTACCATCATCTCATCCCGGGCCCGCGAAGAACCGGCTCTGGAGGTGGTGGGCGGGACAGCAACGCCCTCGCCTGAGGTAATGAGTTTCTTGTACGATATTGCGGAGATAAGGGGCAACCGGGGGCCCGTAGTAGGCAGAAGGTCGAGTGCCTGGTTTCCTGCGTGGCTGCTTCGGTGCGAGACAATCAGGGCCTGAGCAGATGTCTCTTGCAGCAGGTGAGCCGTTGCCACAGGGCTCAATCGTATGGACAAGAGCAGGACCTATGGAACATTGAGTACTTCTGGACCGGCCAATGATCGGTGTACATTCGTGGCTACTCACCGGTATGTCCATGTATAGTAGAGCCGAAAGGTACACAAAGAGAGTCACATCGCTTTCTAGGAGCAGGGCGACAGGTTGCTGGGAAGTCTTCAGTGAAGCACTTGTGATCTTCCGCAGGGAAGCAGCAGCGGCATATATTGCCTTTTGGACGCCGAGGAAGGTGAGTGATGTGAGACTGCCATGTTCCCCGTTCTCGCGTTCCTCTTGCAGGCAGAACAGACGATGAGGATTGTGAGCAGCGTTGAAGTCAATCAATTCCGGTAGAGAGCATATACCGGACGCCTCATTGGATGCTTCATCGCATTCTTCATTGAATGTTGCAATTGACAGGTCCAATATAGGCCTTCGGAACGGTGGGTTCTCAGACTGGATTAGCATCTTGATATCACGTCCACAAATTGTTCGGATTCAACGCAATGCACTGGAATCCAGGACATGGGGCTTATATTGAAGCGATTTCCGCTTTCCTCACGTATCCTGGAGATGTGCATGGGACCTGCGTACGGTCCAGCCTTCGAAAGTGCCCATTGTCAGCTTTGGCGCCTGCATGTGGTAGAATCTACCACAGGCACCTAGGGTAACCCCCCAGATGCCGGGGCCGGCGAGCTCTGCTTAGTCAGTACGCAGGTCCATAACTATACCAGGGCTAAGTATGCCCTTCATAGTTCGTGGTTACAGTGCATCATAGTCTGACATACTCCTGTGTTAGTATCAAATGACAGTGACAACGAACATCTTACCAATCCCAGGCATGGCTGCATCTCAGCGTATTGTCTTCTTCGGCGGACAAGGAAGTAGAGCCATTTTCTCTTCCAAGACCTCCGCTGAGTTGAACCAGTCGATTCAGCAGTCCTCGTCCGTCGAATCGCTGTTCAAAGCTTGCCATGCGGCCTTTCTTGGTGAGATAGAAGCCACAAAGAACTATAACACGGGGCCTTCGTGGGCCAACTTGGATGATTTCCAGTCACCCGACCTCTTGATCAGCGTTCCCCAGGAACATTGGCAGAACCCGATCGTCCAAGGCGTTGCACTTTGCCTCCAACAGCTGGCCACCTATCTGCAGCAAAGCCCGAGCCTAGACCACGTCCAGTCTCCTCCCTTGGGGGTGATCGGTTTTTGCTCTGGGGTATTGCCCGCGCTGGTTCTAGCCTCCAGTCGATCAATCAGTAACTACATTGAACACAGCAGACAGGCAATTCGCCTGGCATATTGGATAGGATACCGAGCCGGCGAGCTCAGTAGAAGTATATCCAACACGGAAGGGGCTTGGGGACTGTCCGTGCTTGGGCTGGAGCAAAGCGAGCTCTCGAGCCTTTTGACTTCATTCAATATCAGCCAGGCAAGTTCAAAGCGAATGCCAGTGGGAAAATAGCAAGATGCTCACTTCTAACACGGGCCAATATAGGGAACAACCACACCCAACAACGAAATCCGCCTTTCCAATCGATTTGGTAGGTCCGCGATCACTGTGGTGGGCCCTTGGGAGATTCTGGACCAATTTCGTGCCCAATGTTTGACGGGACGTGCCATCTGCGACCCTGTCCATGTCCATGCCCTCTACCATGGTGGGGATCAGGGACATATTGCGCGAGACAAGATTCTGCTTGATGTCGAACGGCGGGAGATATTCTTTCCGTCTGTTGCTGATCTCGCCGTTCCGGTCTGGTCGCCACAGCTGGCCAAGTTTATCGACTCCGAGATAAGCCTAAATACATCCTTACTGCAGAATACCCTGGACAGTATCCTCGTTGAAAGAGATGACTTATACATAACGTGGATAAATCTGTCCCAATTGATGACAGACGCTGGCCATGACCGGGAGATTATGACCGTGGGCCCCGGCGCGCATGGAATCATCCAAAATCTGTCGAAAGACTTGACACTCCCGAGGACGACTATTCTGAATATGACAGGTGTTGGTTCTAATAGATCCCGGACGGAGAAGCAAGACGGGTTTGCTGTGGTTGGTATGTCTGTTAATTTCCCCCTCGGTGCAACCAAGGAAGAATTCTGGAACACGCTCGAAAGCGGCCTGAACTCAGTGGAGGAGGTATGTGGACTCTTTTCTACTTTCTTTCACTTCTTGTTCACCTCTAGTCGTGATAATTGTCGTGATAATAGCTGATGAAAAGGCTCAGATCCCCACCACCCGGTTCAAGGTTGAGCAATATTCCCCTTCTGGGAGTGGAAATCAGGCTGGCAATTCTCGACATATGCCGACGCGGCATGGAAACTTCTTGTCAGACCCTCATGCGTTTGACCATCAGTTTTTCAATATATCTCCCCGGGAGGCAAAATCCATGGATCCTCAGCAAAAGCTTCTCTTACAGGGAGCGCTGCGAGCACTGGATGATGCTGGATACGTCCCGAATGCCACCCCTTCTTTCCAGACTGACACCATGGGTTGCTATATTGGAGTTGCAACGGATGACTATGTCCAAAATCTCATGAACGATATCGATGTCTACTCCTCCACAGGTTAGTTCATCCCATCATGTATCCATTTCTAGTTCTGGTCCCGACTGATGATGTGCTCCTGTAGGTACCCTACGGGCATTCCTCAGCGGTAAGATATCCTATGCCTTTGGCTGGAGTGGTCCTTCTCTGGTCACCGATACCGCATGCTCATCGTCTCTGGTGTCCATCGCGCTGGCCTGTCGAGCCCTGGCGAATGGGGACTGCTCAGCAGCCCTTGTGGGTGGTGTGAACGCCATCACCAGCCCAGATGTGAGCCATGATCTGGACTGTTGGATTGCGGATCATTTGCTGACTGTGCAATATAGATGTATATGAAACTCTCTCGCGCCCACTTTCTCAGCCCTACTGGCCAGTGTAAGCCATTCGATGCCACCGCCGATGGATACTGCCGTGCTGAAGGGTGTGGGCTTTTTGTGATAAAACCACTTGCAGACGCCGTTCGTGAGAATGACCGCATTCACGGAGTGATCAGAGGCGTTGAGCTGAACCAGAGTGGAAATGCCCATTCCATCACACACCCCCATGTCGACACCCAGGAAAGGCTGATGCGGAAGTTGCTGCGAAAAACCAAGCTTGACGCAAGATCAGTAGGTGTGGTGGAGGCCCATGGCACAGGCACCCAGGTATGTTTATGACTGAGGGAATGGGGAAGGTTCGGCTCAGGGTGTATGGATGCTGACCCCGGATCGGTAGGCAGGAGATGCAGCAGAGGCGTCAAGCATTCAGCGGGTCTTTGGCAACGCTACTGCGTCGCGGCCAGTGTTCCTGACATCTGTAAAAGCCAATATCGGACATGCAGAGGCGGCGTCTGGTGCGGCCGGCCTGGCAAAACTTCTCCTGATGTTGCAGAAAAAGCGAATTCCAGCTCAAGTGGGACTAAAATATCTCAATCCAAAGCTGAAGGCCTTGGCATCGAACAACATTCAGATCACTACCGTTGGCCAGAATTGGCTCACGGGGCATGATGGCGAGGTCCGACGGGCCTTGCTGAATAACTTCGGTGCTGCAGGATCCAATGCCGCCCTCATCGTGGAAGAATATTCGAGCAGTCGGACCCTGAACACATCGTCGCGGACGGCGTATAACTTGATCGTCTCGGCCAAGAGCGAGGGCGCTCTTCAGGTGATCCTCCATGCTCTGCGCGAGATGCTTCTTTCTGGGTCGAACATTCCACTCAAAAGTCTTTGCTATACTCTCACAGCCCGAAGGCAACTCTATGACTATCGAGTTTCGCTGGTTTGTACGAACACCAGCCATCTCCTGGAACAACTAGAAAAACCTCCCGCGGGGACATGCTGCAAATTCCACTTGAAACCTCGGGTTATTTTCGTCTTCTCCGGCCAGGGAAGCTTCTACCCGGGCATGGGCAAGACACTTCTGTCAACGTCGCCTGTATTTCAGCAAACCGTCCAACAGTGTGATCATATACTCCACAGTCTCCACTATCCTGAGATCACGCCAGTCATCCGTGGTACACAGGTGCCTCGGCCAGGAAAAGAACATCTTGTCGTGTCCCAAGTGGCTTGTTTTGTCGTCGAGTATGCGCTGGCGTCTCTGTGGTTGTCCTGGGATGTGCAGCCAGAGTTGCTCATCGGTCATAGGTAAGAATATCCTGCCCTGACCGCTATGCATGGGATGGAACTGCTCACGAATCCGTAGCTTAGGAGAGTACGTCGCAATGGCTATCAGTGGTGTCCTTTCCCTAAAGGACGCACTATGGCTTGTTTCACACCGAGCGCAATTAATGGCGGACAATTGTCAGGTCGACGAAACAACCATGTTGGCGTGTCAGAAGTCGGCCTCGGACCTGACAGATGTTCTCAAGTCACAAGGCCCAGGGCTGTCACATATCACTCTTTCCTGCGAAAACACTGCACATGATTCGGTGGTTTCTGGCCCTCGAGATGAGATCCGTACACTGTCGGACCTGTTAAGTGCACAAGGTACTCGCTGCACGGAGCTAAATGTGTCGCTGGGCTTTCATTCCCCGGCATTGGACCCTATCATCGAGCCACTGGAAAGGTTTTGCAGGGGCTTGCAGTTTTCAGAGCCCAAGTACCCAATTGGGTCGTCATATCACGGCCGTCTACTGACGTCCGAAGGTCTGACCAGTGAATATATCCCCAAGCAGACGCGTCATGTGGTCCAATTCGCGGCTCTTTTGTCCTCTTTGGACCTCCAGGATGGCAAGCGCCATACGGCTTTTATTGACATTGGTGCTGCTCCAATTACCCTCCCGATGATTCGAAAAGGAGTCACCTCTGACCGCAGTCTGTTCTTGCCCTCTCTGAAAAAAGACCAAGATCCCTGGGAGACGCTGTGCGCATCTCTCCAGACTTTGAGCTTGCAGAACGAACCTGTCAACTGGCGCCAGGTTTTCAGCGGTACTAACGCCCGAATCATGGACTGTCCTGAGTATCCGCTTCAAAATAGCACTATCCATATTCCATTCCGAGAAATGACTTGTAACCACGAGCAGCAAATCCCTTCAGCCACCCTGGAAAAGCCTCAGTCACTTCTGCTTCTCACGGACAAGGTCCAGGAAGAGTCGGCAGATAGCCCAACCGTTTACATGTCCAAAATGGAAGTCCTCTCGAGCTACTTGCTCGGTCATGCGGTCGCGGCTAATTTCTTGTGCCCTGCATCTGTCTATCACGAAATGGCACTGGAAGCCGGTGTTTCGGATTCACTGGTCGGGGAGAATGAGATGCTTGTTGTCAAGGATCTCTCCTTCGAACGACCCCTTCTTTATCAGACGAAAAATGGAGGAACGGCAGTTTATCTGTCTGTAAAACGAGTGGGAACTGAATGGCATTTTGACGTTGCCTCAGGTGATACGTCGCTGCCTGAAGCCAACGTCAAGCACTGCTCTGGATTACTGTTACCCGTCCCTCTGTCTGAGGCTCGGAGGTATCTGACTCGCAAAGCGGCTTACATGAAGCGGCAAATCTATCACCTACAGGGAAGTCATACCGTCAAGAATGTCTTCCATACAAAGGCTATCTACAACGTGATCTTCTCTCGCGTGGTACAATATTCGCCAGAGTACCATTCCCTGGAACGGCTCACCGTCGCCGAGGATGCTTTGGAGGCATTCGGGGCGTTTAAGGTGCCAGGGGAATCTATCAAGGCCCGCGGAGTGCTGTCTCCGGTCTTTGTCGATACGCTACTGCATGCCGCAGGCTTTGTCGCCAACAGCCACATCCCACTTTCTGATGTCTGCATCTGTGTGCGAGTGGAGAATGTTCGCATCCTTTACCAGGATCTGGATCAATCCCAGCGGTATTCTTTATATTGCAGTTTGCTGGACGGTCAGGATGGCACCTTAGTTGGAGAGGCTTTTGCCATGACAGAGGCAGGCATTGTTGTTGCTTGCGTTGAAGGGATGCACTTTAAACAAGTCAAGCTGAAGACCCTCCATAATCATCTTTCCCGGCAGAGTCAACGCCACCCCAGTGCCAGCCCGAGTGCTGCTCCGAGTCAGATGACCAATCCCGTCGATGATCATCATCGACGAGCAGAGATGTCTATTGCCACAGCGCGGCAAACAGTGATGGACTTGGTTTCTGCGACATGCGGCAGGCCAGTGCACTCCATCACACAAGATTGCAAACTGTCTTCTCTTGGGGTAGACTCGTTAATGAAGATTGAGCTGTGTGCCTCCCTGAGCAGCCATTTTGCAAACGGTCTCTCGTTGAGCTCTGCAGAATTGGACGAAGATGCAAGCGTTCGGGAACTTCAAGATTTTGTGGCTGCGCGTATGCTGCCACCATCAGACCATGGCCAAATCAGAGATGCTGTCGGTGTGCAGAGCCCAGATGTGCAACACAAGGTGTTCCCCAGTCAGGAATCGTCAGGGCATGCATCCAGTAACTCGGAATTACAACTAGCAACTGAGTATTTGAGCGATAGCTCTTCTCAGTCGGCGGGACTCGAAAGGCTGGTAAAAATATTCAGCGATGTCTGTGGAATTCCAGAGAGCGAGATCAATCACGACATGACACTGGCAAACCTCGGGCTGGATTCCATGATGGCTATTGAAGCCCGGGAGTTCCTGGAACACGAATTTGGCAAAGGTATTTCTTCGGAGGATCTCGATGCAGAGCTTCGTGTCAGTGATCTTGCAGTTAGACTGTCTTCCACCCCCGACGGGCAACTTTCACCCTCCACAGCTACATCGGGATCGCTGTTCCCTCCTCTTGAGGGAGTACAGGAAAATCTACCAGATCCCGTCCTCACTATGCTTCAGGCTGGCTCTCCAAAACTTCCCACGTTGGTCCTCTTCCATGATGGAAGCGGCACTATTGAGAGCTACAGAAGACTCGGCAAGATAGGTTGCAATATCATGGGCGTTGCAAACCCGCCACTGAAGGGCTCCTCCCACTGGGCAGCAGATCTCAAAGATATGGCCCGTCGATACGCATCGACCATCAAAGCGTCTGCGATCAGTCCGATTATCCTTGGAGGTATACCGATCCTTGTTTCTGTTTTGTTCCCCTTGAAACCTCTAGATATAATCATCATGCTAACTTGTGTGTGGCAACTAGGATGGTCATTCGGAGGCGTTGTGGCCCATGAGGTAGCCCAGCAGCTCAAATCTCAAGACTACGATACTCTTGGAATCATTTTGATTGACTCCCCATGCCCTCTCAATCATGAGCCGCTTCCCAGTGCGGTTGTTAATCTCATTCTGTATCCAGTACATGCTACATCACCCAGGATTACTGAGCAGTTTGCCCACCATGCGCGGTTCCTCGCCGACTACCGTCCTAGTGGCTCTATTCCAGAGGATAGACTCTACGGAATGTTACACAGTCAAGATTGTTTAGACACCACACGTCTGTGCGGTGTAAAATACCCTTGGCTCGAGGATGCGAATGCGAGAATCGAATCGCTCTCCAATTGGCAAAGTGTTATCGGTCAAGAACTCCTTGTTTTCGATATACCGGGTAATCACTTCGAGCCCTTCAAACCTGCAAATGTGAGTCACAGGGCCCGGAGGAAAGAAACTGATTTCTATCGTCTTTAGCTGGATCAAGGCATTTTCCGAATTTCGCTGACTTCACATAGGTTCACGATGTATCTGAGAAGCTGCGACAGGCTCTTGCGGCTATTCTCAAGGCGAGATTCCAAGGTTAAGATTCCAGTCACTTGAAACATCGGACGGCTTTGGAATTGGACATTCATACCCAGTGAAGAAGGGGCATCAGCATGCGCATGCTAGGTAAAAATGTCAAATCAGCTAATTGCCAGAAGTAGCGGATTTGCCAATGAAGAAGCGTACAATAATAAGAAACTCCAGGAAGATTAACTCGATTCTCTACACTATTCACATCGTGCATACTAAAGCCATCCAACCCCGAGGCCGATTTCATGATAAATCTCTCACGCCGTGAATGGGCATTCAGGCATCAATTGTAGGGAAGAGTATGCACCCCACTGTACTACCCAGCTGCCAGCCTGTAGTTGGAACAACTTCTATTTGTTTCTTTTGTGTATGTGTTGCTAGTTGGCAACTTTATGTCAGAATGGATGGACGATATCCTAGATCTTGGGCTTTGGAGACCATCCTCACGTTCAGGTAATCAAGTCTATGATTTGGGTGTTTGTTCCTACATGAGATCAGTGATCCTTTCTTGGATCTCAATGATCAGTTTCTCTTTGGGGGGACCGGAGTATCTACACCTTACACTTACAAGTATACGCGGGTCTGCCATAATGCCAGCACACTTACTTCGAGTGTACCCTCAGCACATATATTCAGGATACTACCTAAGAGCCTATTCTTCCAGGTTTGATTTGTTTTGTTAGGACACGACGATATCCATATCCTTGTTATCTCTCATCGACCTTTACTTGCCATGGCGCATTCGGTTCTTCCCGCCACTTTTCGAAACGGGTTCAAGCAACCAGCGACAAAGGAGCACTGGAAGATCATAGAAGATGATGTGCATCTCCATCTCCCACCCCTTCTGCCTTGGAAGTTACCGCTGACTCACGAATGGAACTAACAGGACCCCGAAGATGACCGACCTCACTATGAACTTCCCCCTGCGGTGGAGTGTGTCACCTCGTCTAAACACAATTCCGCTGGCTTTAACGTCTTGAGAACCTGGCCGACGCTCTATGATGGTACCGCCTCCCCACACGGTGTCCCTGAGTGGTGGAAACCATCGAATCAAGTAGACGTTCTCATTTGTGGAGGTGAGTGAGGACCCTGGCCCTCAGATTTGTACCCAGTTTTTCTACGCAAAGTGATTGTTTCTAACCAAGGCATTGTTTTTTCCACAGCTGGACCCAGTGGCTTGGAAGTTGCGCTAAGTCTACTCCGTCAAGGCTTGACTTTTCGAATTATCGGTATGCACACACACCCGATGCTACAAGAAACTTGCACTTGCTGACCCTGAGAATTTATCCTATAGACAAAGCGCCCACCCCTCTGATTGCAGGCCGCGCCGACGGCGTTCAGCCTCGCTTCCTCGAGACTCTCTCGTCCTGGGGTTTAGCCAGCGAGGTGCAAGAAGAAGGCCCACTCATTGAACGCACGGCGATCTATTTCAACGGCCAATTGTTGCATCATGGGCGATCTCACCAGTCCGACTCACGCTATCGCGGCTTACACATTATCACTCAAGGCCAGATCGAACGCATTTACATCCGAGATCTTCTTCGACACAAGATGCTCGTAGAAAGAAACACCACGCTCAAGGAGTTTCATGTGGACCAGAGTCAGAGCTCTAACTTGTTGCCTGAGTCATATCCAATCCATGGTATATTTGAAAATGGTATCACCGGGCAGCAGGAAACGATTAGGGCAAAGTTCCTGGTGGGGAGTGATGGAGGGGCTAGTTCTATTCGAAAGCGGCTTGATATCCCTTTTGATGGCATGAGCACTGACTTGTATTGGGGAATTATGGATTGTGTCTTTGAGACGGACTATCCACATGCTTGGATATTTGGGTAAGGGTGTGCCCCATGTCTACGTAAACCACATTCCCTAACACTCCCTCTCTAGCTCTGTTGTCAGCTCTGAACATGGCGGATGTGTGATCATACCGAGAGAAAATGGTCTCATCCGGTAAGTTATAGCTCCGGTGGCATACGTTTACATCTCTCATGATCATGCTAAATTGTTTCCAGGCTCTACACGCAGCTCGACACCTCCCAACATGGTCCTCTCGCAGCTTCACGGCAAGCGACAGATCCCGAAGTCGCCGAATCTGGAGGTCAGATTGACGTCGAGTCAATTACTCCTGATGAGGTATTGGAACAAGACAACAGAATATTTGCGCCTTACAAGCTGAAGTTCGGAGCGCCACTGAGTTGGTTCGCCGTGTGGAAAAGTACTTGATCCCTCCCTCTCTTCCTTCCTCCTTCCCCTAATCCTTCAACAATGTGACTAACTGTGTGGTGGTAAACAGTTAGTGAGCGTGTTGCGCGCTCATTCTCCTCTGATGATCTCAGAGTTCATCTAGTTGGTGATTCAGCGTAAGTGAGACCGTCAAGCAAGACGATGAACATGTATATTTGACATTTGCTAACCCTTGTGGGTTTCTCAAAACGAACAGTCACGTCCACAGTGTGATGGGAGCGTTTGGCCTCAACGCATCTATTTTGGATGCTGCCAATCTTGCCTGGAAAATTGGACTTTGCGTGTCCCAAGACGCAGCGATAGAGAAGCTGCTGCCCACATATGACCGTGAACGCCGACTACACGCCAACAGGGTCATCCAAGTGTCGGGGAAATATCTTCGATTTGTTTGTAGCTCACCATTGCCAACAGCCAACCTGTACGAAATCGGAGCGGCTCTTGGTCATGAAACGATTGAGGGACTTTTCTCGGCAGAGGACAAAGAAGCCGCCACCACGAACGGCTCAGGACCTTCTGGTCACAATGGCAGCATCTATGAGGCAAACTCACAGTACGCTAGCTCTATGTCTCCCGCTGAGGCGAAGGCGTTTCTGGGAGACTTCTTCTCGCGACACGGGTCATTCCTCTTAGGTGTTGACGCCGCTTACGGATGGAATTGTATCAGCCCTCCTACAAGAGACATTGTTCCTCAATCTCGCCCTCCGATTGCGGTCAAGAATGGGGTGCGCGCACCTAATCCTCGGTTGTGTTTCGACGCAGGCCATACAGGATATCTATATGATCATCTTACGGGGACCAATCGTTTCCACCTCGTGATCTTTGTGTCTGACCTATTGGGCCCTGTCAGAGAGAAAATATGTCGTTTCTCAAGCATACTGGCAGCTGACGCGCCACTTAACTTCTACTCCCGGTATGGTGGGCCTCGGCGTTTCAATATTGTAGTTGTCGCCAAAGGAACTCCATTTGAAGTGGAAGAAAGATTGCAGGGTGACGACCTGTGTGCTCTTGGTGAGACCGCAACCTTCCTGTCCGATGACCGTGCTCCAGATGAGGATGCTCATAGCACCTATGGAGTGAACCACCGCACGGGTGCTGTGGTGGTGATCCGCCCAGATTTGTGGGTTGGAATGAGTGGCATGCCCGATGATCTTGACTTGCTGAATGATTACTTCGCTGGCTTTTTGACCATGCGTGTCTCGAAGTGATGTATAAATGTGTACGCAATATGCAACTTCCAGTTCTTTATTGTTTTCTGTGGAGGGTATATGATCAATACGGTGGTGCGTTTTGAGTACAATGAAGCACGGATTGGTTCTAAATATTTCCTTTTTCTATAACTAAGGCAAAGGTCTGAAACATCGCCTTTTACGGATTTTGTCCACCAAAATTCATAGATGCAAAATCATCGACGAAGCCGGTTCATGGGGCCATAGTGAATGGAAGTTAAGAATTTTCTAATCCGTGTCATTGCTGCCCCAGCACGAGATCTGGACATCCAGATGTCTAGATTGAAATCCTTTTCTCACCATGTCAATTAAACCAAAAGTCAAAAGCCCGAAACAATACACCCATCTTCAAAAGCGTATTTCGATATCCTATTCTGGGCGAAATCATTGAAATGATGGTGTTGAAGGTTGGACTGAATTTCATGTAGTCAAAATCACATTGTTTGCCCCGTTCAAGTTTGCCTTCTGCAACCTCTCTCTTCTACCTGAATGGATCGTGTTTTTTGTCTGCCTTCTTCCTGAGCAGCATGCTCATCAGATAAATTTACCGCGGCCCATAATTGATGTACTGCGGCCCGCTAGAGGACTCGCAGACCTACCATTGCCGTACGCAGGCCCGCAAGTATGTAAGTATTCGGAAATTCCTGTCATCCGATTCCTCCTCATAGCGAACAACGCTTGATCTTTTACTTCTTACTACTAGTTCTGCTGTGTCATGGCTTCATCACCAACTGTTCGCGATGTTCACCAGCTTCTTCAGCTCTTAGAAGTGACCACTCAGGCAGTGCGCACTGTCATCAACGAGTGGTCAAAGATTCCCAGTGCGGGAGACAAAGTTGACGACCAGGATAAAAGGAAGGCAGAGACCCAGATTCTCACTCGGGAGCTTTTTGAGGCCAAGCGCACGCTCATTTCTGCTACGGGCAAGTTTGTCGAGCTCGTTGCAACCCCCAGTGAGCGTGTTCTCGAGGTTTCTTCCCAATACAATGAATCTCGGTGTCTTTACATTGCCGTTGGACTTCGAGTAGCCGATATATTGGCCAAAGCCGGAGACATCGGTGTTCCAGTTCATCAGCTAAGTGACGCGGTGGGCATTGAGGCTCAAAAGCTGTGTCAGTTATCTCTACAAACGGTATCTTTCTTTTGACAGGCTACTAACTTTTCTTTTGTTTTAGCCCGAGTCATGAGATGTCTCTGTTCGATCCATATCTTCAAAGAAGTGCGAGAGGATTGTTTCGCCAATAACGG
The DNA here is from genome assembly GCA_002116305.1 of Penicillium italicum. Lineage (NCBI taxonomy): Eukaryota > Fungi > Ascomycota > Eurotiomycetes > Eurotiales > Aspergillaceae > Penicillium > Penicillium italicum. Next base: position 27,755 of record KZ108106.1, on the reverse strand, counting down.
AATCTCTGCTTCTCTTATACACAATGAGGCACTTCGTGCTTATGTTATGATGTTGTGTGTGATTTTTGTTCCTCGCGCATGTACCATTTACCCTTTTGCTTACCTTTGTTAGCTCCTTCGATCTCTACAGCGCTTCGGATGCGCTGCCTCGAGCCCTGCTCGACCCCGAGTTGGGACCGTCATACTCAGTCAAGGAAACTGCATTTCAAAAGGCCGCTAACACAACTGCTGAGCGATGGAACTGGCTGGAAGAAGAGGTCACAGTAGCGGAGCTGCAGAGTGGCTCCGGCTCCGCGTATCCTGGGCCCTTCGGTCCGGAACTGACACAGGCAGTTGACTCAAAGTCTCCGGAAACCCTGGTAAAACGACCAGAACATGCCGTTTTTGGTCTGGCCATGGTCGGTGGCGGTCGGGTGTTTGGGGTCGCCCATTTATTCGGTATGCGCTCTTGTAAAAGTCTCCAAGGGTCAATGCCGCCACTGACACTTCTCCTTTTTTCAGATTATCCTTGGAAAAGCCTAGGTGAGGCACTCGTGGTAGATGTTGGAGGTGGTGTTGGTATGTCTTTGGTGCTCACTCTCCCACCTTCCTGTGCAGCTCACTCATGACATGCAGGTGGCTTCTGCCTGGAACTATCACATCTTTACCCTGACCTCAAGTTCATTGTCCAAGATCGGCCTCCAGCTCTAGAGCAGGCAAAGACCGAAATTTGGCCACAACAAAACCCCCGTGCAGTGGAAGAAGGCCGAGTTACCTTCATGCCGCATGACTTCTTTGACGAGAACCCAGTCAAGGGAGCTGATGTATATTGGCTCCGCTATATCTTGTAAGAGAATATGTCTCAAACAGCATCCTTCTTTCGTCTCTTTCTGACATTTGTACTCGGCAGGCATGACTGGTCCGATGAATACTGCATCCAGATTCTGAGTGGTATACGCAAGAGTATGGGTTTCAATTCGCGACTTCTCATTTGCGATCAGGTCATGAATACCACACTTGGATTTGAAGGGATATCTTCAGCCCCGGAACCATTGCCAGCGAACTATGGATATTTTGCACGGTACAGCCATCAGAGAGACATCACCATGATGAGTATCATCAACGGTATCGAGAGGACTCCGGCCCAGATTGAACGGGTCATTAATCTGGCAGGACTCTCTTTGAGTAAAATCTATGACTGCCGGAGTCAGGTTTCTGTGGTGATGTGTGAACTGCCGAAAGCTGGGAAATGATGATGTTGGATGGTGCAGACTTTGTTTACTACGATAGCTTGAAAATTGAGCTTATCCTTGATCATTTCTCAATACGCGTTCTTTGTTCTTCAGAATACACAACTGATTGCCCAGGTGGCCGATGAATTCACAATTGACTCTCATACACTATTCTATGATTCTATGTCTCAAATTCAAGCACCGTTCCCCTGCGATCATAGCTCTATATGGTATTCATTGAGGGATTATGTGGCCCCAACCCTATACCGGCTGCCACCGTGGCTCAGTTTTAGGCGTCTGAAAAGGGTTTACTGCGAGGGATGGACATTGTCGATGCTTTATTCTCTGTCAAAGCTGAACGAGGATGCAGTTGTCAAGGCAATCCGCATGAGGGACTCGACGGTTTCTGGGCACGGGGATTGCACCGTAAGGGTGATCCTCCTGGGAGAAGAACCGACCTCGTCACGAGCAAGGGGTGACGTCTGGTGCCAATCAACCAAGTTAAGATTCTGACCAACAGACCCCGGGCCAGTGTCTGGGGTCGGGAAGAACTCCGATGCCAAGAGCGCGGGGTCTTTAAGCGGATCAGGGATGTTGTTCTGGAAGATTTCAGGGCCTGTCTGGACTGTCTGTGGCCCTGGTATATCCCAGCAGTGCAGTCCTCCGCCTGGAAAGCACTGCGACAACACCTGGTCTGCATTGGTCGTAGGATCCAGCGCCATATGGTCTGCGGGAGTTGCATCACTGAGCAAGTGACTATAGGTGCTGCAGAAGTCAGAACTCCAGGCATCAATTTCATTGGGAGGCTCTTGTTCCCCTGCAGAATCACACCCGTCGATCATGGCATCATGGTCACTCAGATCATCATCCGATTGTTCGTATGAAAAGTCCATGATATTTGTATCCCGTGCTTCCATGGTGCCATTTTCTTCACTTTCTGACTGACTCAGAGCTTCTTCATTGTCTTCAATGCCATTAATTTGCGGTTGTTTCCGTTTTCGGATAAGGATGGTGTATCTGCTCAGAATATCAGCAATCATGGCTTATTCCTTGGTTTTTCAGCAAGGCGATATGTACTGGTTTTTGATTGCATTTCTTGACCGCGTGGGGAAGTACTTGGCCTGAATTTCTTTCCATCGTCTGCCGTATTTGTCGTGCGCCTCCTGGAGAAGCTTGTTCTGAACACAGAAATATTGGGTCAATTCTGGTCTAACAGTATCTCCCTGGCCTGCATCATATCGACGAATACTCACTTCCTTATCTGTCCACTGACTGCGGTCCAATTCAGGATCGAGGAATTGCTTCCACCGCTTGGCGCATTCTAGCTCATCCAGTGGTTAGCTACAGAACTGTAATCTATGCACATTTATAATTGAAATAGCAACACACGGTCTGCATTTCGAGTCTTGACGGCGGTTGCAACGACCGTCCAGCTGAATTCGACAAGATTGAAAAGTCAGCTTGCAAATCTTCAACAAGTTTCGTCGACGCTTGATGAGCTCCTCACCTTTTCCCACGGGTTTGAACAGCTTCCGTGAGTAGTTTGTCCTCATCCTGCGTCCAGTGGCCTTTATTCACCCCGCCAGAGACAAAATTATGCCATCGCTTTCTGCAATCTTTGTTAGTGCGGCCTGGAAGCTTGGTCGCAATGCACTGCCAGTCTTTCACCGCTCCCTCCCCCACTAGAGCAATTGATCATCACTGATTAGCAAATCATGCCATCTATCAACTGGACTGCATTCCTCCAGGGCTGCCGTCAAACTTTTCTGGACATACATTGGGTAAGCACTTCTCTTCGAAGTAGATCATCCTCGGCAGAATTCCACCTGTTTGGTGGTTGCGGCATTATTGATGTGTGCGGTAAATGCTTAAGTAGCGTGGAATGGTGAATGGATTGCAAAACGGGCCATCCCGCACCGTTATAAATATTCTTGTTCGGACCCCGGGGGAGGGGAAAGCGAACCCGGGGGAGGGGAAAGCGCCTAAAATTCTTCATCTGGCTCCGGGGGCGTCCTGCAAAAACTACTACTCGGCAGGGGTAGACATGATGGAAACCAATCAACAAAGGCCATCATTTGTACGCGTCCGTCATATGTATGTAGTGATCCCAGCTAGGTCAAATATATTCGAAGACCGGTCGGTGGATCCTCCGATCCTGTTCCAGGGTACAAGTACTTCGCTAGGGTCGGATCTGGGAGACGAAAATTACCACGGTAGCTGACGTGCATAGTTAGTTCAGTCGTCATTACTGGCCTAGATAAAGTCTCTTTGTTGTAGCACTGGAAAAGGGGAAAGGCTGTTGACGATCCCCAAGAACAGAAACAAAAAGAAGCTTCCGCACAAGACTCGATAAATGCGTAAACAGGGGGTGTTAGGCCGATCCATAATTCAAAGTCTTTGTTGTCTTGATCTGAAACCAACTACGGAGTACTCCATACAGAGTATGAACACAGAACTTGGTCCATACAAAAGCCTCTCATATTCTCGCGATCCCCGGGGTCCAGACCAAGTAACTCAGATGCATAACTACTTAAGTACGCAGGGGACGCTGCCTTATCTCTTACCCCGGTTCCCGACCTCGGGGGGTGGCCGCTACTGACACGTAATAGACATATTCAGCTAAGAAATCGGGCTTCGCCTCGCCTCGCTTTGTACTGCTGGCATTATATTTGTAAGCATGCCAAGCCTATGCCAAACTCTATATTCTCAATTTAAACCATTTAGTATTAATTTAATTTAAATACACCCATATCACATGATTAATATTCCATATAGATCACTATATATACACTAACCCAATGTAGCGAGTATTAATAAGCTAAAAACCTCGGTCTATAGAGATAAACCTTATAGGAATCAATAAAATAGCCTCTATACTAAAACTCATTTTTTATCCTACCTTTTTAACCTATTTTTATACCATTTTTAGTACCATTCTTACTATAATAGCTCTATCTAAGACAGAGATTATCGCTATACTATTAATATCTTAGTATATCCTTAATTTACCACTATCTAAACCCTAACGTCGCCGATAACGGAAGGGGGTATAGAGACTTAATAAATGGTCGGATTAAACCTACTAGATTAAGACTCGGTATATAATATCTACTACCTTTATTAATATATTATTTACTAATAAATATAGGTACTGTAAATCTAAGATTAAGGTAATAATTCTACTCCTCGCTTTAGATTAATATATCTATAATATCGATATACCCCTATACCTAAGCTTACTCTCTACTTAGTCCTTACTAAGTTAAGCTTTCTAATCCGGTATATAAGTAGCCTCGATATTCTCTTCCGGCGCTCTCTAGGGTAGTTATCTAGTATATATATAGATACCCTTCTATACTTATATAGGTAGTTTCGATATATACTAAATTAGTACCCTTCCCTTATATATAAAAATATAGAGATATATACTTCTAAAATTTAATAAGAATATAGCGTTTAGGGGTTTATTAATAGTACTTTTAGGCCGTTTACGCGGCCTAAATTTTATTAGGTTATATCTTACTCTAGGTATAAAAAATAATACGGAATACGCTTCTAGGTAGGTTTAACCCTCTCTTTATATATATAATAATATATTAATAATAGGGTTTATAGGCTATTACTATACCTAATAGCTTAATTACTAGCTATATAGGCCTATTTTTAGGTAAAATTGGTAACGCTAGATTATAGGAAAGGACCTATATAAAGTAGCGCTTATAAGCCCTTTTTACTAGTAAACCTTACCTCCTTCTCTTATATAGGGATTCTATATATAGCTTTTACTATATAGTAGTTACCCTATATAAGTAGAGAAGTAGATAAGGCCTTACTAGGCGTTAAAAGGGGTTTAACTATACACTCTCTACTTAGCGTATTAGTATTAAGTAATTATTTAGGTATATTATTAATATATATAAAGAGATAGAGCTAAAACTAGCTTAGCGTAGTAGTTAGTAGCTACTTAGAGCTAAATATCTAGTAGCTATACTATTTACTAATATAAAGATATATATCTAGGGAGATAACTAGATATCTACTTACTTTAGTTTATTACCCCCTACAGTAGAAGAGTATCTCTATATATAATTAAAAATTATACTATATAAATTTAATTAGATCTAGGTAGCTTCTCTATAAGGGTTCTTAGTAAGGCTATTATCCCTTCTATAGTAGTAGCTATACTATTAATTCTACCTTCTAACCTACTCTCTAGCCTAGTAATATCTACCTTCTTAACCCTAGTTAAAGCTTTACTAGCCAATCTACTATTTAACCTATAAAGGAATAATACTATCTTAGTTTATAGTAATAGTAAGGATAGAGATAGTAAGGGTTATATTATTCGTACTTAGGTAGCTAGACGCTTATTATCTATTTTTAATTAGTATAGTAAATATAGTATAAAATATAGATTTAAATATATATACCTTCTTATATAGAATTAGTATTTCTAGGCCTTTTATCCCTTATACTTCGTACTAGTTTATCGGCTATATTATCCCGTATAGAGTTAGTATATACCTAAGCCTTACTATCTATAGAAATAAGCTCCCTTTATTACCTTTCTATAGCTAGTTTCTCTTATAGCGCTTTATAAATCTCGTTTATATATTTAAAAATAGTAGTATTAGTAGTACCTATTTCTACCTACCTAGTTTCTAGTATAGTAAGTATAGAAGTATACTCTTTTAGCCTTTTAGTAATATACTTATAGACCGTTTAGTAGTTAATTTTACGGGTAGTATCGGCCCTCTAGATACTAGTAATTACTTTATAAAGAGCGGTATTACCCTTTAGGGTAGTAAACCGATCTTTAAAGTTAATAGTAATACGTAGTAAATAGAGATTATCTTCGGTATTAAGAGGTATAGCTCTAGTGACTTAGCTAGTAGTAGATTAACTACTACTAGTAAGTCGACTAGGTATTAGCGTAGTTAGGGAGCTAAATTATATACTCTAAGGGGCCGGCGAGGGCTACTACTAAGCCCTAAGGATAGGTAGTATTAAGCCTAGCTAGGATTTAAAGCTAGTACTCTCTCGGCGGGGTAGGGGTACCCTAAGGGGGGACCCTTAGGGGGGTAAGGTAGGAGGCCATTCGTATTTAACGCTTTCTAGCGTAGTATCTTAGTTTATAGTAAGAATATAGATCGTAGAGGGTAGTTATAGTGTTAGAGAGATCTCTACACTCTATATAATAAATTATATATAAGAAATTAAATCCTATATTAGGCTTAGCGGTTTATGAAATACTAATTTAATACCTATATTCCTTAGTATAATGAGCATTTATATAAATGCTCCTAACATTTGTCTAAATGCTCGTTATACTAAGGAATATGAGGTGGATACTCGATTTTTTTTCCGCCTTCCTAATGCGTAAATCGACTAAACTATATTAGTACAAAGCGAGGCGAGGCGAAGCCCGATTTCTTAGCTGAATATGTCTAATGTGCGGGCCGAGCTCCACGGTTAGCTGTAGGTGGACTAAAGTACGTTAAACGGGGTACTGTAAATCCCGCGTTTCAGCCGGACTTAATATAATATTTGGTTTTACACTACTCAGTAACTGGCCTTGCGAAAATTACTATCATCTACTTAAGTACACCCTCGTTGAAGGTTCCAATATCCTCAATATTGATATCTTTGCCGTTCTGAGATGAATCAAAACTAAATCCAAGCCGTGTTGAAGTTTCATGAACTGGATTACTTGAAGATATTTCTTTTTGTTTTGTATTTTCTGGGAAATCTACTTATTGTTTGTTACAGACCCAGAGGCGGCCCCACCGACCTCGGAGCAAGCCGCCCACTTATCCGAGAAAAATCAGGGTACTGGGCCACGTGTGGTTTTGCGAACCATCACTCTTTATCTGCTAACGGAGTCTTGCTGTCCCCCGAAATTGGAGAATCTGAGTCAGTTGGAGCAATCCAGGAATGGGCGACCCGCTTCCAAATGACATCCGAATGTACCTTGTACCCATGCATGAGACCATGTTTGTAGGTGGATCTGTACGGAGTACTCCGTAGATTCGTATGTAATCGTGCCAAGCGCCCAACACACATTCTCTGTGTTGGTGCGCCCCACTCAACGATAATTCCCACACAACGATAATTTTCCACATTGGCATCAATTTTGTTAGCATTTTATACCATACCACGATGTCGGAACAAATTGAAAATCTCGAGGATCAAATTTTAAGAGCTACCAATGCTTTTAATCTGAATAATAACACCAATATCGCCCAGTTGGCGCGGGAATTCAGCGTTCCATACCAAAGGCTTCGCGCCGTATTCACGGGCGCGGAAGTAAAACCACTGCTGCCAGCCTAAAAAAGACATTAAACCCAATTCAGGAGAGAGCATTGAAAACCTGGATCGATACCCTACATATTGGCAATATGGGTTTATACGCTTCTTTCATTGAAAAGGCTGCAAATTCAATTCTACGCCGGGCTGGCAGCGATCAGGTGGTGGGCCCTAACTGGGTATACCGCTATATGCAAAGACTACCCCCTGAGATACCCTATATCAACCCAAAAATGGCTGAAAAAGTGAGACTTGATAGCGACCAATACGGCCCAATATTACTTTGGTTTAACAGCCTTCGTACGCTCTTTGAAAAGCATCAATTTTGTCACGACGTCTTACTAGAAGGGTCGCAGGACCCGGTGTATAGAACTATACCACCGAGAGACCGGAGGTGGAGAGTCATGTGACCTCGCTTACCCGCGTATAACTATACTAGTAGAACTCGGAGTAATGTTAGAAGGCTTAGAGTTTAGTTTGAATATATGCAGTACTAGTGTTAATGCTTCGTAGTGTGAAGACCCTCCTATGGATGGGTCTTCATTTAATTGATCAGAGTGAAAGGAGTATTATACAATACAAATACTACTGCGAAGCATTGACACTAGTACTGTATGTATTCAAACTGAACTCTGAGCCTTCTAACATTGCTCCGAGTTCTACTAGTATAGTTGTGCGTAGGTAAGCGAGGTTATATAACTCTCTACCTCCGGTCTCTCGGTGGTATAGTTCTATATACTAGGTCCTACGACCCTTCTAGTAAGACGTCGTGATATTACCTCCCTTCTTTAATGTATATCGCCCTCGGTATGCTCCTTAGTCTCTTACCGGTATCTTACTTCTCGCTTTGTGTAGTGGCTTTTTCGAGTCCTTTAACGCTTTAACCGGGTCTTCTTTGTCTTATATAAAGGTTTTCGAGGTCTTTCCGAAGGTTTTTAAAGGTAGCGTACCCCTCTTCTCTTAGGGGTATACCCTTATAATCCCTTTCTCGTTATATCTTTTAATAGAGGTACTACTAACTAGGTCGTAGTAGCTATACCTATTACCCCTACTAAGGTATAGTATATATAGTATATTAATTCCGTTAGTAGTATCCCTAATAGCGTTTATTAAAGCTCTACGGCTAGTCTTAAGTACTAATATTATTATTAGTAGTATTAGACTTATATAATAGTAAGGTTTTAAGGCTTTCTTTAAGGCCTCCCTTTAGTTTCTAACTATTTATAGGTCGATCCTTAGTTAGATAACGAAGCTAACGCTATTATTCTCGCTATAACCCTTACCGCTCGTACGACTACTTTAAGGGCTTTTAGGAGTACTTAAAACGTTCTTAGATAACGTATTAATACTAGTCTTATTCCTACGACTATACCTTATGCCCCTCCTCTACCGCCGCCGCTACTATTACTACTACCTCTTCCTCTACCGCTACTACTAATAATAGCGCTAATATTATAGGTTCGAGGGGTTTTAGCTAGGTTATTATAGCGTACGCTTAGTCTTTAGAGGGTTATTTTAGTCGGGTTCCGATTTCTCTTTAGTATCTTCACGCTAGGTAGTTTCTTTCTTCCTCCTATATTATATAGTCTCTATATATAGGTCTTTATTAACTTTATAGTCTTTATAACCCTTTAGGAGGTTATTTAAGATAAGTTTTACCCCTATATTCCTATTACCTTTTCTAAGGCTATCTATCTTTTATTAGTCTATTTAAGGATTTAAGCTCCTTACTAAACCTAGAGATAGTATCTATTTCACTATTTAAGGCGTTATAAAGTATATTTATATAACGTAATCTTCCTAACTTAATAGGTATATTATAGGCTAATAATAATAAGGTTCTCTATAAGTATACCTATACTTCTACGTATTTATCTTCCTTAATTAGCGAAGGATAGGTTTAGGGTTTTTATAGAGTTAGTAGGGCATTTTACCCTCTTTTTAAATAGTACTAGGCTATCTACTAAGGGTTCTTCTAAGCCTTCTTTATAGGTAGTTATATATCTATCGTTTTAAATATATCTAATACTATCGTTTCTTTAAGTATACTCTTTAGTTCTTAGGTATTTTCGCTATCTCTATAGCCCTACTAGTAAACTAGGTATTATAGGCCTCTACCTCTCTTTCTTACCTTTAGGATCTTATCTATCTTAAACTTAAGCTCCCTTTCGACTTTAAGGGGATCTAGATACTCGCTTTGAATTAGGTTTCCCTTATAGGGTTCTAGTATCGAAATATATTATATAGTATAAATATATCGGTATAGTAGTATTAGTAATAGTTAGTACGTTTACTAGCCGATCTTTCTTATAATTTAGAAGGGTCCTTTATAGCGGTTTTCTAGCTTCTTAAATAAGCGCCCTAAGTCTATATAGGTATTTCGAAGTAATACTTAATTAGTTATATAGAAAGATTTCTCTATCCTATTCTTATCTACGGCTCTTTTTATAGTTTCTTTTATCCTTTATAGCTTCTTTAAGAGCTCTTCTCTTATTTCTACTAGCTTAGTTATTCTAGCTTTTATATCTTAGTAGATCTCCTTATCGTTATCTTTAACACTAAAGTGTAGTTTTAGCCTTATTCCTATTAAAGCCTCGCTTAGTATTATCCCTAAGACTAAGTATATTATAGTATTATATATAAACTATATAAAAGGGATCTATCTTATCTAATCGTCTTAGTACTAGCTTATATAGTTCCTTAGATAGTACTTAATTAACTAATTCTATCTCTTAGTCTAGCTATCTATCTATAGGTAGTATATAGTAGATAATTACCTTCGAACTAATAAATAGTAGTAGAAGCTAGACTAAAAAGCGCTAATAAAGAGGCTTCCTTAGTTATTAACTAGGTTTTTTAGTATTCTTAATAGTAGTATAATCTTTATATATATTATAGCTACTAATCCTTCTATAGTAATATCTTTTTTATAAGGGATATAGATTAAGTACTTTATAAATAGGTCTACTACTACTAAGATTATATCGTATACCCTACCCTTCTACTTTAAGGGTAGTAAGCTAGTAATAAAGTCTATACTTATCTATTATAGCGGCCTTTT
>KZ108106.1:0-17144 GCA_002116305.1 Penicillium italicum | reverse complement strand
ATATACTATATTCCTCTAATAGATATCGTATTCTTCTATATACTTAGTAATCTCTTAATTTATATTATATTAGAGATACTTACTATAAATCCTCTTAAGGGTTCATTTCTTCCTATAGTATCCTACTTAGGGATCACTATAGTAAGTTCGTATAATTTTATACGTTACTATAAGGTCTCTTAGTATATAGACTCTTCCGCTATATCTTAATAGCCTATCTTCGATAGTTACTACCTATAGTATACTACCTAAGTATCTATTACTCCTAGCTTTATCTATCTCTTAGCGTTTCTTCTTTAAAAAGTAGTCCTACCTTTAGATCCGCTTAAGAAGTTATACTATAGACTTAGTAGAAGTATCTTTTAGCGTTATTTCTCCTATAAAGCTAACTACTACTTCTATTTAGGTAATATACTATTCTAGACCGTTATTATTACTAATAACCTAGTACTTATCTACTAGCTTCTACTCTACGTAGGTTTCTCTAAGGGTATCTTTATACTCCTTAAGGGTAGTTATAACCTCCCTCTATACCTAGGATTCCTTATCTCTAAAGCTTTTATCCTACTTTTTAGACTTTAGCCTTTCTATACCTATAATACCCTTAGTCTTAGGGTTTAGTATAGCTTATACTTTAGTAATAACGTTTAATTAAATTGTTTCTACCTCCTTTACTTCCTTTATAAAGGGGCCTTTTAGTAGGCTTTACCTAATTCTTAAGAATAGCTTATCCTTTACTAGGTCTACTAATTCTATCTCTCTTACTTCTTTAGCGTAGTTAGACCTCCGACTTAGTATATTAGCTAGGTTCTTAGAACCTACTTTATACTATATTATAAAGTTAAAAGATATAAGTTTTATTATCTATTACGCCTATCTTCTATTAAGACTTTATAGTATAAGGTTTATAAATCCTTTTAGGTTTTTATAATCTAATAGTATAAGAATATCTCTAGCTCCTTTAAGATAGTATCTTTAGGTTTTAAATACTTCTATAATAGCTAATAGCTTACTATTATAGGTCTTATATCTTATCTTTAGCCTACTTAGCTTTCTCGAATAGAAAGCGATTAGATACTATTATCTATCTTCTTTTAATTATAAGATAATCGCTATTAATATAAATCCTAATATATCTATTTCGATAAGGAGTTTTTAGCCTAGTTTAAAGTAGGTAAGAAGGGGAGTACTTATAAAGTACTACTTTAGGGTAGTAAATACCTCTTTCGCTTCTTCTATAAAGATAAAGCCCTAAGTCTTCTTATTTATACCTTTCTTATATATATCTAGTCCTTTTACTAAGGTATTAAAAGGTATATATATCTTTAAGAATAATACTATAAATCTCCTATAGAAGTTTATATATCCTATAAATATCTAGATATTATAGATACTCTTTAGTTCTAGCTAATCTAAAATAGTTTTGATCTTCTTCTAATCTATTTCTACCCCTTTAGGAGTAACGATATAGCTAAGGAATTCTACCCTTTTAGTATAGAATACGTACTTCGATCTCTTTATATATAACTTATATTATTAGAGTCTCTTTAGTACCTTTCTAATATACCCTATATAGGTCTTAATATCTATTAAAAAGACTAGGATATTATCTAAGTAGATAACTATAAATATATCGATAAAGTCTATAAGGGCTCTATTAATATAGTTCTAGAATATTACTAACGTATTAGAAAGGCTAAATAGTATAACTCTATATTTATAGAGTCTATACCTTATACGAAAGGTAGTCTTCTACTTATCTCCTTACTTTATATAAAGCCGATAGTATATATCTATTAGGTCTAACTATATAAATATTACCGCTCCTAAGAGGTAATCTAACGATTCTCCTATTAATAGTAGTAGATATCTATTTTTAATAGTGATTTTATTTAGACCTTAGTAGTTAATATATAGATAAAGGCCTTTATCTTTCTTTAGTATAAATAGTATTAGCGCTCCTACTAGGCTTTTTAAAGGCTATATCTACCCCTTTTATAGGGCTATTACTAGATATTCCTTTAGTACCTATAGTTACTCTTATAAAAGTAGGTATATAGCTTTTTATAGAGGTTATATATCCTTTTTAAGATAAATTATATGATTTATATTAGAGTATAATACTACTATTCCTACTTCTACTAGGTTAAATATATCTATAAAGTCTACGTATTCTTTTAGTAGGCTATCTATTTATATAGTTACTAGTCGTATAGTATCCTTTACTTCTAACCGGAAGTAGGTAAGGGTATATTATAAACCCTTAAGGAGCTCTTAGGCGTACTCTTAGGCTATAATCTTCTCTATCTCTACTTCTTAGTGATTACTATAGTACCTCTATAAGGCTACTTTCTAATCTATAATAGGATTTATACTAATTAACTAGTCGAATCCTAAGATTAAGTTATATCCTTATATATCTACTACTTCTATTATAAGGATATAATTTCTTATCTCCCTTATACTATCTACTATACTAAGTTTTACTTCTCTTACCCTATAGGACTTAATCTCTTACCTATTAACGGCCTTAACTATTCGTAGTAGGTATTAGGAGTCTTCTAGATACTCTTTTACCTATCTTTAACTAATAAAAGATCTTTCTATTCTATAATCTATAAGGGTATAGGTAGTAATATTCTCTAGTCTAATACCTATAAGTACCTTACTTATAAGGGCTTTTAGGGTATACGTTTTAGATATAATAATTCTTAATATAGTTATAGCTTAAAGTATTAGGATCTCTATTTTTTTATCTTATCTACGCTATTTCCTAGCTAGTTTAGCTTACTAGGTCTACTATAGAGACTATAATAGGTATCTTTCTTATAACCTAGTCTATTATAGTAATCGTAAATAGGTAGGGGTTTCCTATCCCTTTTAAACTTAGTATTTAAGTATTTTAGCTTCCCTATCTTCTTAGGTACCTTTTTATCTAAGTCCTATATCTTTAAGTACTATCGCTTTACGCGGTAGGTAGGTTTCTTTATCCTCTTTAGCTTAGAGTGCTCTTACTTTAAACCTAGTTAAGCCTTCTTTATAGATTAGATATTAGATTTAAGGGACTAATACTACGCTAATAGGTCACTATAGGTATAGTCTAGATCTACTTCTACTTAGTATCGCTCTTCGACTTTTAGTTCTAGGTATACCCCTATAATTAAGCGGTCCTTATAAGCTTCCTTAGTAGGGGGAATACGTATATTCTTAGCTATCTAGTCTAGGTAGAGAGAATATATTATAACTAATTCTCCTAGCCTCTATATATATCTATACTATTACTTTTTAGCTTCTTAGTAGATAACTTAAGGGTTATCTACTATACTTTATATAAAGTAGGTAAACTCTAAGTATATTTTAGGTACTCCTTCCTATATTATATAGGATTCCTATACTATTATTATATCTCCTTATAGTACTTTAAAGCCTTAGCTAATCTTTATAATATTATTTATAAAGTAGTAAGGGTATTATCGGAAGTGGTTATTAAGCTAAGCTTATTAGATCTTATACTCTTAGAATAACTTCTTAGAGTACTTACTAATATTAGATAGGTAGATAGGATACTTTATACCTATAACCTAGTATCCTAATAGTATATTAACTATTATTCTATTATTATCCTTAGTATTACTTATAGAGAGGCCCCTTAGTAGGGTCCTTCTTAGTATAGAGTGGGCTAGTATTACTATTATTATAGTAATCTTTACGATACGCTTTTCTATTTAGGATTATTTCTCTATTAACTCTATAAGCTTAGTAAGGTAGTATACTTAGGCTCTTATAGCCTTAAGTTTATCTTCTTCTTACGTCGAAGGTACTATCCTTTAGACTATACTAATAGATAAAGCTTTTATAGTAGGCCTAGTAGGCTTTATAGGGTCGCTTTACCCTTTAGTAATCTTTACTAGGCCTTCCTACTCTCTCCTATATCCCTTCTTAGGGTTATCTAGTCCTTTAAGGTTAATATCGAAGTTATCTTCTATGATATTATTATTAAGTCCTTAGCCTTACTTAGTTACTATACGGGTTTGGTATACTAGTACTATTATTACCCCTAACGGTCTAATCGAAAGATATAGAGAGTTTAGAATGTGAAGACCCTCCTATAGATAGGTCTTTATTTAATTAATTAGAGTAAAAGGAGTATTATATAATATAAATACTACTACGAAGCATTGATACTAGTACTATATATATTCAAACTAAACTCTGAGCCTTCTAATATTACTCTGAGTTCTACTAGTATAGTTATGTGTGGGTAAGCGAGGTCATATGACTCTCTACCTCCGGTCTCTTGGTGGTATAGTTCTATATACTAGGTCCTATGACCCTTCTAGTAAGATATTATGACACATAGTAGTATTTATATTATATAATACTCCTTTTACTCTAATTAATTAAAGGAAGACCTATCTATAGGAGGGTCTTTATATTCTAAACTCTCTATATCTTTCGATCGGACTGTTAGGGGTAATAATAGTACCAGTATACTAAACCCGTATAGTAACCGAGTAAAGCTAAGGACTTGATAATAATATCATAGAAGATAACTTCGATATTAACCTTGAAGGACTAGATAACCCTAAGAAGGGATATAGGAAAAAGTAAGGAGGCCTAGTAAAGATTATTAGAGGGTAAAGTAACCCTATAAAGCCTATTAGGCCTACTATAGAAGCTTTATCTACTAGTATAGTCTAAAGGATAGTATCTTTAATATAAGAAGAAGATAAACTTAAGGCTATAAGAGCCTAAGTATACTACCTTACTAAGCTTATAGAGTTAATAGAGAGATAATTCTAAATAGAGGAGCGTATTATAAAGATCACTATAATAACGGTAATATTAGTCTACTCTATACTAAGAAAGACCCTACTAAGGGGCCTCTCTATAAGCGATACTAAGGATAATAATAGAATAATAGTTAATATACTATTAGGATATTAGGTTATAGGTATAAAGTATCCTACCTACCTATCTAGTATTAGTAAGTATTTTAGGAAGTTATTCTAAGAGTATAAGATCTAATAAGCCTAGCTTAATAACCACTTCTAATAATACCCTTACTACTTTATAAATAATATTATAAAGATTAGCTAAAGCTTCGAAGTACTATAAGGAGATATAATAATAGTATAGGAATCCTATATAATATAGGAAGGAGTACCTAAAATATATTTAGAGTTTACCTACTTTATATAAAGTATAGTAGATAACCCTTAAGTTATCTACTAAGAAGCTAAAGAGTAATAGTATAGATATATATAGAGGCTAGGAGAATTAGTTATAATATACTCTCTCTACCTAGACTAGATAGCTAAGAATATACGTATTCCCTTTACTAAAGAAGCCTATAAAGACTACTTAATTATAGGAGTATACTTAGAACTAAAAGTTAAAGAGCGATACTAAGTAGAAGTAGATCTAGACTATACCTATAGTAACCTATTAGTGTAGTATTAATCCCTTAAATCTAATATCTAATCCGTAAAGAAAGCTTAACTAGGTTTAAAGTAAGAGTACCTTAAGCTAGAGAGGATAGAGAAGCCTACCTATTATATAAAGCGATAGTACTTAAAGATATAGGATTTAGACGAAAAGGTACCTAAGAAGATAGGGAAGTTAGAATACTTAAATACTAAGTTTAAAAGGGATAGGAAACCCTTACCTATTTACGATTACTATAATAGACTAGGTTATAAGAAAGATATCTATTATAGTCTCTATAGTAGACCTAGTAAGTAAAACTAGCTAGGAAGTAGTATAGATAAGGTAAAAAAATAGAGATCCTAATACTTTAAGCTATAGCTATATTAGGAGTTATTATATTTAAAATATATACCTTAAAAGCCCTTATAAGTAAGGTACTTATAGGTATCGGACTAAAGAATATTATTACCTATATCCTTATAGATTATAGAGTAGAAAGATCTTTTATTAGCTAAAGATAGGTAAAAGAGTATTTAGAAGACTCCTAATACCTACTATAAATAGTTAAGGCTATTAATAGGTAAGAGATTAAGTCCTATAGGGTAAGAGAAATAAAACTTAGTATAGTAGATAATATAAGGGAGATAAGAAGTTATACCCTTATAATAGAAGTAGTAGATATATAAGGATACGACTTAATCCTAGGATTTAACTAGTTAATTAGCGTAAACCCTATTATAGATTAGAAAGTAGCCTTATAGAGATACTATAGTAACTACTAAGGAATAGAGATAAAGAAGATTATAGCCTAAGAGTATACTTAAGAGCTCCTTAAGGGTTTATAATATACCCTTACCTACCTCTAGTTAGAAGTAAAGGATATTATATAACTAGCGGCTATATAAATAGATAGCCTATTAGAAGAATATATAGACTTTATAGATATATTTAACCTAATAGAAGTAGGAATAGTAGTATTATACTCCGATATAGATTATATAATTTATCTTAAGAAAGATATATAACCTCTATAAAAAGCTATATACCTACTTTTATAAGAGTAACTATAAGTATTAAAAGAATATCTAGTAATAGCCCTATAAAAGGGGTAGATATAGCTTTTAAAAAGCCTAGTAGGAGCGTTAGTACTATTTATACTAAAGAAAGATAGAGGCCTTTATCTATACGTTAACTACTAAGGTCTAAATAAAATCACTATTAAAAATAGATATCTACTACTATTAATAAGAGAATCGTTAGATTACCTTTTAGGAGTAGTAATATTTATATAGCTAGACCTAATAGATATATATTATTAGCTTTATATAAAATAAAGAGATAAGTAGAAGACTACCTTTTATATAAGGTATAGACTTTATAAATATAGAGTTATACTATTTAGCCTTTCTAATATACTAATAACGTTCTAAAGCTATATTAATAGAGCCCTTATAGACTTTATCGATATATTTATAGTTATCTACTTAGATAAAATCCTAGTCTTTTTAATAGATATTAAGACCTATATAGGGTATATTAGAAAGGTATTAGAGAGACTCTAATAATATAAGTTATATATAAAGAGATTAAAGTATATATTCTATACTAAAAGGGTAGAATTCCTTAGCTATATTATTATCCTTAAAGGGGTAGAAATAGATTAGAAGAAGATTAAGACTATTCTAGATTAGTTAGAACTAAAGAGTATCTATAATATCTAAATATTTATAAAATATATAAACTTCTATAGGAGATTTATAGTATTATTCTTAAAGATATATATATCTCTTAATACCTTAATAAAAGGACTAGATATATATAAGAAGGGTATAAATAAGAAGACTTAGGGCTTTATCTTTATAGAAGAAGTAAAAGAGGTATTTACTACCCTAAAGTAGTACTTTATAAGACTCCCCTTCTTACCTACTTTAAACTAGGCTAAAAACTCCTTATTAAAATAGATATATTAGGATTTATATTAGTAGCGATTATCTTATAATTAGAAGAAGATAGATAATAGTACCTAATCGCTTTCTATTTAAGAAAGCTAAGTAGGCTAGAGATAAGATATAAGACCTATAATAGTAAGCTATTAGCTATTATAAAGGTATTTAAAACCTAGAGATACTACCTTAAAGGAGCTAAGGATATTCTTATACTATTAGATTATAAAAACCTAAAAGGATTTATAAACCTTATACTATAAAGTCTTAATAGGAGATAGGCGCGATAGGTAATAAGACTTATATCTTTCGACTTTATAATATAGTATAAAGTAGGTTCTAAGAACCTAGCTAATATACTAAGTTAGAGGTCTAACTATATTAAAGAAGTAAGAGAGATAGAGTTAGTAGACCTAGTAAAGGATAAGCTATTCTTAAGAATTAGGTAAAGCCTACTAAAAGGCCCCTTTATAAAGGAAGTAAAAAAGGTAGAAACGATTTAATTAAATATTATTATTAGAGTATAAGCTATACTAAACCCTAAGACTAAGGATATTATAGGTATAAAGAAGCTAAAGTCCGAAGAGTAGGATAAAAGCCCTAAAGATAAGGAATCCTAGGTATAGAGGGAGGTTATAATTACCCTTAAGGAGTATAAAGATACCCTTAGAGAAACCTATATAGAGTAAAAGCTAGTAGATAAGTATTAGGTTATTAGTAATAATAATAGTCCGGAATAGTATATTATCTAAGTAGAAGTAGTAGTTAGCTTTATAGGAGAAATAGCGCTAAAAGATACTTCTACTAAGTCTATAGTATAACTTCTTAAGTAGATCTAAAGGTAGGACCGCTTTTTAAAGGAGAAACGCTAAGAGATAGATAAAGCTAGGAGTAATAGACGCTTAGGTAGTATACTATAGGTAGTAACTATCGAAGATAGGCTACTAAGATATAGCGGAAGAGTCTATATACTAAGAGACCCTATAGTAATATATAAAATTATACAAACTTATTATAGTAATCCCTAAGTAGGATACTATAGGAAGAAATGAACCCTTAAAAGGATTTATAGTAAGTATCTCTAGTATAATATAAACTAAGAGATTACTAAGTATATAGAAGAATATAATATCTATTAGAGGAATATAATATATAGATATAAACTATATAGACTATTAGAACTATTACTAATATTAGAAAGGCTATTATAATAGATAAGTATAGACTTTATTACTAGCTTACTATCCTTAAAGTAGAAGGGTAGGGTATATAATACGATCTTAGTAGTAATAGACCTATTTATAAAGTACTTAATCTATATCCCTTATAAAAAAGATATTACTATAAAAAGACTAATAGCTATAATATATATAAAGATTATACTACTACTAGGAATATTAGAAAACCTAGTTAGTAACTAAGGAAGCCTCTTTATTAGCGCTTTCTAATCTAGCTTCTACTACTATCTATTAGTTTAAAGGTAATTATCTACTATATATTACCTATAGATAGATAGCTAGACTAAGAGATAGAATTAGTTAATTAAGTACTATCTAAGGAACTATATAAGCTAGTATTAAGATAATTAAATAAGATAGATCCCCTTTATATAGTTTATATATAATACTATAATATACTTAGCCTTAGGGATAATACTAAGTAAGGCTTTAATAGGAATAAGGCTAGAACTATACTCTAACGTCGAAGATAATAATAAGGAGGTCTACTAAGATATAAAAGCTAGAATAACTAAGCTAGTAGAAATAAGAGAAGAGCTCTTAAAGAAGCTATAAAGGATAAAAGAAACTATAAAAAGAGCTACGGATAAGAATAGGATAGAGAAATCTTTCTATATAACCGATTAGATATTACTTCGAAATACCTATATAGACTTAAGGTACCTATTTAAGAAGCTAGAAAACCGCTATAAAGGACCCTTCTAAATCATAAAAAAGATCGGCTAATAAGTATACTAATTATTACTAATACTATTATACTAATATATTTATACTACGTAATATATTTCGATACTAGAACCCTATAAGGGAAACCTAATTTAAAGTAAGTATTTAGATTCCCTTAAAGTTAAAAGGGAGCTTAAGTTTAAGATAGATAAGATCCTAAAGGTAAGAAAGAGAGATAGAGGCTTATAATACCTAGTCTATTAGTAGGGCTATAAAGATAGCGAAAATATCTAGGAACTAAAGAATATACTTAAAGAAACGATAGTATTAGATATATTCGAAAAAGAGAACTTAATAGATATATAACTACCTATAAAGAAGGCTTAGAAGAACCCTTAGTAGATAGCCTAGTATTATTTAAAAAGGGGGTAAAATACCTTACTAACTCTATAAAAACCCTAAACCTATCCTTTACTAATTAAGAAAGATAAATATATAGGAGTATAGGTATATTTATAGAGAACCTTACTATTATTAGCCTACGATATACCTATTAAGTTAGGAAGATTATATTATATAAATATACTCTATAACGCCTTAAATAGTGAAATAGATACTATCTTTAGGTTTAGTAAGGAGCTTAAATCCTTAAATAGACTAATAAAGAATAGATAGCCTTAAAAAAGGTAATAGGAATATAGGGGCGAAATTTATCTTAAATAAGCTTCTAAAGGGTTATAAAGACTATAAAGTTAATAAAGACCTATATATAGAGACTATATAATATAGGAGGAAGAAAGAAACTACCTAGTATAAAGATACTAAAGAGAAATTAGAACCTAATTAAAATAACCCTCTAAAGACTAAGTACGTACTATAATAACCTAATTAGAACCCCTTAAACCTATAATATTAGTGCTATTATTAGCGGTAGCGGTAAAGGAGGAGGTAGTAGTAGTAGTAGTAGTAGTAGTAGAGGAGGGGTATAAGGTATAGTTATAGGAACGAGACTAATATTAATACGTTATCTAAGAATATTTTAAGTACTCCTAAAAGCCCTTAAAGTAGTTATATAAGTAGTAGGGGGTCGTAGTAAGAATAATAGCGGGTCGTAGTAAGAATAATAGCGTTAGCTTCGTTATCTAACTAAGGATCGACCTATAAATAGTTAGAAACTAAAGGGAAGCCTTAAAGAAAGCCTTAAAACCTTACTATTATATAAGTCTAATACTACTAATAATAATATTAGTACTTAAGATTAGCCGTAGAGCTTTAATAAACGCTATTAGGGATACTACTAACGGAATTAATATACTATATATACTATACCTTAGTAGGGGTAATAAGTACGGCTACTATAACCTAATTATTAGTACCTCTATTAAAAGATATAATAAGAAAGGGATTATAAGGATATACCCCTAAGAGAAGAGGGGTATACTACCTTTAAAAACCTTCGGAAAGACCTTGAAAACCTTCGTATAAGATAAAGAAGACCCGGTTAAAGCGTTAAAGGACTCGAAAAAGCTACTATATAAAGCGAGAAGTAAGATACTGGTAAGAGACTAAGGAGTATACCGAGGGCGACATATATTAAAGAAGGGAGGTAATATTACGACGTCTTACTAGAAGGGTCGTAGGACCTAGTGTATAGAACTATACTACTAAGAGACCGGAGGTAGAGAGTTATATGACCTCGCTTACCTACGTACAACTATACTAGTAGAACTCGGAGTAATGTTAGAAGGCTTAGAGTTCAGTTTGAATACATATAGTACTAGTGTCAATGCTTCGCAGTAGTATTTGTATTGTATAATACTCCTTTCACTCTGATCAATTAAAGGAAGACCCATCCATAGGAGGGTCTTCACAAATTTCTACCCCATGAGATCTTTAATTGGGATGAAACCGGCTACCAAATTGGCCAAGGAAAGCGGCAAAAGGTGCTTGCACCTAATGCTAATTATACCAATCCTACTGGTGGTCAAAAAGAGTCTATTACTGGCATTGAATGTATATCTGCCGATGGTTGGGTTATGCTACCTTGGTTTCTACCTAGGGGCTCTTTACATATGGAGGAGTGGTATGAAAATATCACTACCCCCGATTTCCGGATTAAACCTACGCCTAATGGCTGGATTGATGATAATACGGCTTTTGAATGGCTTTGTTCTTTTCATGAAGCTACAAAATCTCTGGTTAAAAAAGGCAGGCCAAAGCTGCTTTTAATGGATAATCATGGATCCCATACAACGATCAATTTCATCGAATTTTGCAACCAGCATTTCATTATCCCAGTCTTTTTTTTACCCCATACAACCCATCTCTGCCAACCGCTAGATGGCCAGCCATTCCAATGCTTAAAGCATCATTTTCGTATAGCGAATAATGAAGCTATAATGTGGGGTGGAAGTGCAAGCAAGAAGCGGGATTTTTTCAGGATAATTCAGGATGTCCGGGATAGACCTCGCCAAAAACATTTAGAGGGCGGGCATTGCCTGCCCTCCGCCCGACCCGCGAGGGCGGAGGGCGTGTAGGTGCCCGCCCTCGCCCGGCCCTCAGCCCTCGCGAGGGCCGCCATCATCAGCCCTCATCCGCCCGCATAACCAGCCTCTTGTAATTGCTGTAATATGATCTTTCACGCATCGTATGAAGTTCAAAATTAGACCATAGATTCAAGTAAACTTTATAAGTGTATTTTTGAATTTTGAACTAAATGCGATACGTGAAAATAGAGAAATCGTGTAAAAATGTAGAACTCATATCTTGATATTGGATATATATTTTTGAAGATATGCGGCAGCACCACCACTTTCTGAGTGAAACTCTGTAATTTATAAACTATCTAAATAACGCGTTCTATAATATATTTGAAAGTAATTTATAAGTTTAACTATTAATGTATTCTACCTATTGAAAGAAAATTAAATATTACGTATGTAAAAGGTCTATAAACAGCGTTCATACATAGCGTAATTAAAAAAATCACGTTTTTTGCCTGTTTGTCTTGTTTGTCGGCCCTCAAAATGTTTAGAGGGCCGCTTGGTGAGGGCGGAAAAAAGACCCGCCCGACCCGCGGGCGGGCGATCCCCGCCCTCCGCCCTCAAAATTGTGGGTCCGCGAGCTACCCTCGGAGGGCCGCTCGCGGGCGGGTGCGAGGTCTAGTCCGGGAGCAAGCTTTCACCCAAAGAATCATCCGATCTTCATTTAAATCTAGGGGTATTTACCCCTTAGATCCAGAGCTTATTCTTGGTCCTCTACGTCAAAGAGCTCTTGAATCTGAAGGGTCCCCCCTTAGGATTCTCACTCCCTCTCCCCCTCCGGAATTCGCAAGCTCAGTTACCAATTCGCCGCCAGATACAATTGAGCGGGTTAATAGGCTTAATGCTAAGCTTATTCATGACGTTAAGCAATTTGAAAACTACTCTCAGAGGGTAAAACGGCATATCCAACGAAGTATGGGTGCAAATTCACTTTTATCCCAAGAAAACGCTATACCACGGGCTGAATTAAAGAAGGCCCGTACGTCCAGTTCAATTGCAAATACCCCAAGAAATGGGAAATCGCTTCTTGGGACTAAAGGCAATGTCCTATCACCTATATGTGCAAATAGGAAGATGGTTGACAGGAGAGATGCTGATTCTAAGAAGTTGAAGCGCATACAGGCAAAGCATGCCAAGGAATTGGAAGCTCAACGGCGAGCTCAGGAAGCAAGGGATTTAGTAGAAGCTGAGCATGAAGCTTCAATGGCGGCAAGAGATAGTAATGGTGCAAATTGGTATATAGATACTACTGGTGGTTATATGTAAATAGTGGTTTAAATGCAATTCATCCCATTGAAATTATCGTTGTGTGGGAATTATCGTTGAGTGGGGCGCACCAACACAGAGAATGTGTGTTGGGCGCTTGGCACGATTATTGGCCAGGAACGTCGGTACGAAGGAACCCATTTCGCAAAGCAGACGGCTATTGCAATTTCAATCTCAACCATTTAGGATAATGAGAGGGCGACGGTGGTGTCTTACTGTCTTACCCTATCACAGCCAAGAGAAAGGATTGTGGGCCCTGTCCGCAAAGAGTGCCATTAGGCGACCAGCCTGGGGCGGTAGGCCAATCGCATTTGTGTGTCGTGGGTCAACATCAAAATTAATTAAATCATTCGGTCACTGCCCCAAAAAAAGCAACTCTACTCCCAATTACTGTGCAAATGCCTATTTATGTCCATTTACACACTATTAAGTGTTTGAGATAGCTATACTTGGAGCTAGTAACATTAATTATGCCAACTATAAAGTCTAAACAGTAAAAGTCGCCTACCCAAATCTGAAAGTGGCCACGAGGTGCACAACTATTGGTCGTGCGATGACAGCGGGAATCCTTCGCTTATCAGGGCGAAGGCATTCCAATACTGTAAATTTCAATGCCCCACGCTTTATCCCGTCTCCCAATGAGGTGAGATCGACAAAAACACACCCACTCTCTCTTCGCGTCTTTCTCATACGGCACAAGTGATCATCACGTAGAAACTTTGCCCAAATATACATCTGTCAACGATTGATGGATCAGTAAGGTCTCGTACGTAGCAATGAATTATCACTAAACAGCTGTTCTCCCAAATATCTCCGTCCGCCTGTTACATACATACTCAGACTCAGGGGCTTCTTTCTTAGTAAGCTTCTCTTGTGGGTCCTGTTCAAAACGGGCTTAGTGGTAAACTACCACTGACAAAGTGTTCTGGCCGAATTTCGATGTTGAAGCGTGGTCAGTCCCCTTCTGCTCTTCGAGTAGCAGGGAACGCGAACGCACATTGGCTTGCTACAGTAGGGTCCCAAAAGTCTTTACCCACTGGCCATTTTCCCACCAAAACTGACCAACTTTAAACCCTCTGATCATCTTAAAATTGTATGGTAATATATTTTTAAATTATTTTTATATAGAATACAATTGCCAAATTTTTATTTTATATGTAGAAAATATTACAAGAAATTTTTTATATAAAGAGTTGTGAATTTTTAAACCCAAGGGAAATTGTTTGGATGGGGAGTTAGTTAACTGTGGGCGCCCATATATATAATCGACATTTCAACCGGCCTTGACATTTCAATCAAACATCATTTAACAACCAAATATACTGGATCATTCAGAAAGAATATACCTGTTGATTTAGTACTTATATTTTATTGAATCCTTTAATATAGATAATTACCTGGTATGTTACAAAGAATACAGGGCTCAAAAATGGTCAATTTTGGTGGGAAAAAGCCAGTGGGTAAAGACTTATGGGACGGTATGGTATGTTATGGAGTATGTATACTCAATTTAGGAAATCATCCCTTCGGATTCCTTCTGCTCCTAATTCCTCGCGGGATATACGGGCTAGATTGGCTCGTGAGGTGAAGGTTGAGGCTGTCGCAGAACTATGAAAAGAACCGCTCCATCAAAGTCAATTTGATTATTTGAACAGCCGAGTCCAATCAACTTGAAATCTTGATGTGTATAAACGCTTCTGTATGCTCTCCTAATAATTAGAAGGATCTGTGCATTACTCCCAGCCGGAACAGCATACTATGGGTCATGCCGGATCTGCGCAGAGATTTATTGGCGGAAAATTAAAACTTTTCTATCGCATGCGCAAGTCCCTCCATTCCATTCCCTAGACGATCAGCAAAGACTCTTCTCACATTATCACCCACATCTTACCATCTAGTCTGCCAATAAATCCAAGAATCTAAGAAAACTAAGAAATCCTTGGACGACAATGCACCTATCATCGAGTAGGTCGATCCTTGAACGCATCGTGGTTGCTCGGCTTGAAGGTTCCATGGTTGACTGGAAAATTATTGATTAAAGCTGTGGCCAAGTGTTTGTGAATTTTCTTTCTGCTATGCCCCGGAACACCAAAAACTCTCAGCCATCCTTTGAATTCTTCCCTTGTGTCACGTCGCCTTGCATTTGAGAGGTGCAATTATCAATATACGAGTTGTATTTAGGCTTCCGCAAAGCCCAACTTTGGGCCCGAACCTTGGGCCCAAAGCCCATAAAAATACATAAAGATTTCCTATATAGGATAGTTATGCAAAATTATGGGCTTTAGGGAAAAGAAAAAGCCCGTTTTGCCCCACTTTAATGGGCCGAGTTTGGGCTTTGCGGAAGACTAGTTGTATTCAAGGGCAGCCCTCATGCATTCCAACCAATAAAACTGAATCTCCGACCGTTTTACCGCCCACACACGTAATAAGTCATTCATCGGGTTCAAGGGGTTTTCAGAAATCAGGCTCAGTCATAACATTCATCAAGATTGTGTGAACGGAATCAATTCAAGATCTTGTTCAATTATTGCATGATGGCCTTCGGCCTCAAATCAGAAATCTACGTAAGCAGGTCATCCATTCATCAGATATAAATAGCAACGCCGGAGGATATTAGTTAGATACTGAAGTGGGAAGAGCGCGCTGGCGGTCTGACATCGCAGACAAGACGACGGGGGAGCTCAGCGCTCGACGGGGGTCATAGGGAGAGAAGCAGACCCCGTGTGCGACCAAAATAGGAAATACAGTTCTACCGCAAAAGTCTCCGTACGGCCCGTACCCCATCAAAAATATATATCTCTCATGTAATTTAGTAAATTCAACCCACACATTCTAAGTAATTATTACACCCCTATTTTATATCGTAAAAATATATAAAAATATGCATCATATAGGCAATCGATGGTAGTATTTAATTCAATAATTTAATACTTAGTATACCATCCATTTGCTACAATTACAGCTTCCACTCTGCGCCCCATACTAGAAATCAACCTATCAAAGTAATCCTAGCCTAGTATCGCCTATATAGCATAAATTAGCTCTTCGAAATGATAAATTAGATCCTCTTTAGTACCTTCGAATTTATTAAGGTACGGATCTAGGCGATCAATCATTTCTTTAAGCTTAGCCTATATATACTCGATAGGGTTTAAATCAGGCGAATATAGCGGCTAGATTATTATCTTAATTCCGTTCTCCTATAACCAATCCCGAATAATATAAGCTATATAAATTAGAGTATTATTATATATAAAGATATATGTCGAATCTATATAAATTAAAGGTAGATTCTCCTCTAAAACCTCACAATATAAGAAGCGTAAGTAGCCGTTATATATAGATTCTAAGTCCTAATTTATTTAAAATAAATCGGTATAGCTACTACTAAATATTACTCCCTAGATTATAATAGAGATATTCTTTAATTTTAAGTATATTATAATATGATCTTTTTTCTATTTCTCGTTACGGTAGTTAACGAAAAAGACCTATTAGTAGCGCTTCCCTTTACTGATTTTAATAGAATATTTATCTAACTAGATAATCTTCTTCTAATTATCCTATATCTAATTTTATCACTCTAAAGCCTAAGTAAGATATAGAGCGGTATACTCTAGCCTTAAATATAGTCTTTTTTTCGCTTTCTAATAGCTATATCCTAAGGATTTAATTATTTAAAGAAGGGTATTATCGGAGGTAGTTAAACCACTTTACTTACGGATTTCTTTATAAAGGATAAAGGGATTGTTTTAAATCAATTAGATAATTATAGTACGGTTATTTTTAGAGAGGATTAAGGGGCGGCTAATACGAATTCGACTCTTACCTTCGGTACGGAGAGCTTCTTAATCGAGGGTATACTTAGACTTCCGCACGACCCAGTTTAGGTCGAAGGTCTCGACCCAGAACCTAACCCAGTCTAGGTCTAGGTCGAAACCTTATAACCTAGACCTAACCTAGACCTAGTAACTAGTGTGATCCCAGAGTGTGGAGAACCTACATATATATACCACTGCAGCTAAGTCAATTCCATGAATTGACTTGGTTATGACCTT
>KZ108105.1:5234-89093 GCA_002116305.1 Penicillium italicum | reverse complement strand
GTTCCCAGAAACTGATATTCTCCCAATCTATATATTAAAGGCCAAGAAGATATGATGAAACCCGAGAACAGATCCCTCAAGAGAATAACAAGAGGGGGAAAAGAGAGGGGAAAAAAAAGGAATTCAAGAGGGAAAAGCGGTCCACAAATCCGCCAAGAACGGAGGGAGTAAGGAGGTGAGGTGAGTAGAAGACAGAGAGAAGAATAGGGAGAAAAGAAGAGAAGAGATGGAGTTAGGCGGAAAAGCAGGTGATCAGTTAGATATGCAAGAAATAGGATACTTTCAAGAAATAAACCAGTAAGAAAAAAGGATCAAAAGGAGGAATAGCCATACTTATAGCACTTTTACTCCGTATATAGCAATTTAGCACTAGAAGTACTCCGTATAGTACTTCTTTATATTAGATCTTCAACTTTTTATTGCCCCTGGATCTTTTAGGTGGATATGCCAATGAGATTATACTATTTGGTTTTTGACTGCATGAGAGCACAGCCCTAGTACAAGAGAATTGCTTAGTTCTGGGATTTGTCATGTTATATAATGTTATACTACAACTTTTACTTCGTTTAGTGTAGACTTGTAAGTATACTCTTCCATCTCCCTATGTTATACTCTGTACCCTTTTCCTCTCTTTCCCCTGGAGTTGGGGTCTGAGGAAATCACGTATTTCCCATCACCAAATCAGAGGTCAACAGCTCCAGTTACTCGGCTCCTATCCCATTTCCTAATGCTCCTTAGCCCTTTACCAAGACGCCGGTGCCTCGTTAGGCTCGTCACTAGGCGATTTAGAGGACCCCGCCGTGGACACTAATTAGCTACCTCTCATCCCTGAACACATTTGGCCATACGGAGTACAACATTGGGAAATCTTTCCATTTTACCGGAGTATTACTCATGAAATTATGTGCATACGCACGAGTCCCACGGGTTGCCTGACGCATAGAAGTCGGGGTTCGCCGCCCTCGTGCTTTGCAAGGGGTTCATTCCCAACTGTATATACTTGACACATCATCGGGAAACACATACGGAGTAATCATCATGGGTGCTCCGCTTCATTTTAATTACTGTATTCCGTACTCCGTACGTTGTACTCCGTATTCTCTGAATATTTCTTCTGCTTCAGGGGGATTTTCTATAATTACTTCTTATTACTATAATTACATTATGACTCCTGAAGTTAGTTCCCCCCTAATTTCATTTGGCCCCATCATTCCCAAGGCGAATTCGTGACTCGCCACCTTATGAACAAGCCACCAAGTATTTTAGCAACTTTCCCGACAATATAATAGTTCGGCCCAGTCGGATAGGCCACCTTATTCTCCCCCCCCTTGACCCTACCTACATGCAAGCTAGCAGATTGTGCCAGTCCCACTCCACGAAATTGGAACTTTCGTCTGGTCTCCACGATCCGCACATCCCCCGTTTCTAGCGCATGCGCCGAAGCCTCTTAGAGGCTCATGTGGCCCAGCTAGAACCCGCTAGACGTTGGTTAGAACGTTTAGTGGCAGTGTCAGATTCCGGGTGGAGCTCTGGAGCTCCCCGGCTCGTGGTTATGGATTACAACGCTCGGAATTGACTACTCCGACTTCCGTACGGAGTATAGTCGCTCGATTTAGACTCGATTCAGACGCTAGAAAAGACTAGAAAAGACTAGGGAGTACGGAGTACGGAACGGTTTGCTCTACATATGTAGGTTAGTCTGGTTCGCTTCGGCTGTCATACCCGTAATAGATATATGCTGTATTGTCCATGGCACTGCCTCGATGCACTTAGCACTTCCGATGTTGTTCTCTATGTTGTACGGAGTACTTAACCTGGTAACCCAATGAGACGATTGTTTGCAATCAACCCAAAACCAAAGGGAATAAATTATGGTAGTGGATTTCAAGGTCTGATTGATCTACACGGAGTACAGAGCGTCGGGTCGGGTCACAAGCACATCCACGTTTCAGGAGAAATTTGTCACTTGAAGGACAAGGGAATACATGACTAGCTCTATCCAAGGATGGAAATCTTGTTTTAAGTAATCAAAACAGGTACGGGAACAGAGGCTATCAGCCCCTGAGGTGAACCTTGGAAGAAAACTTCATAACTGAAAGGGACGAGGCCACACTTTGCACCTCCGACTTGAGCCAAGACGTAAGAATATGAGGATAAGTAGATATCAACCATGGAGATTTGAATTGCAACTCATAAGCTGTACACGTAGTTGAACCATTCATTCTCTTTGGAAAAAAAGAAAAACGCCAAAAAAGAAAGTCTCCGAGATATGAGGATCTACCTGCGAGGCAGCTACAGGCAAAAGCAGGCTGATCACGAGGTTCAGGTTTTCCCCCTGGAAGGTGAGACATATTTCTGCCCAGACGTTGTAGATCAATTTTTGACGAACCGAGTCAAGTTTGTGTCCACACGAATTATTCTGAGTCAGCCATGAATTATTTGATCGACATAAAGCCAGAGTTATTTTCAATGGACATTCTTGAAATGACAGTCAGTGTCAAGAAACCAGCAAAGGCCCAGATCATGCAGTGGCCTGAGAAACCAGGCCAAGAACCATTTCGAAGTCTGACGTACAACATTTACATTGTACATGCATTGTAGAAGACTGCCTGATGCCAATCGATGTAATGTGCAACATCTAAACCGTTTGAAACGTTTCAAGGTTACATTCTAAGCCACTTTTGATTGGATGCAGTTGATGCAGTTAGATTCGCTTCAAGTGAAATGGATGAAGTTTTCAACGGTATTTATATGATAGAACCCACAATACAACATGCCTAGTTTTTGTACAACATACGGAGTAGATATGGCCTAAAAAGGACGGAGTATATCTGAGATAATTTCCAAAATCCCAAGATCGACATGAAAACAAGATCCAATTCTTGACAATAAGTGTCAGACCCACATGGAAAGTGGAAAGAGGTTGCACTCGTCGCATTGAACCCTGTCTAGGTAGATAGTGATGATTATTTCACTTGAAGCTAATAAAAAGGGCTTGGAAACCAGATATCAAGTCTAAACGTGCTTTTCTCTTACTTTCTTTTTTTTAGTAAAAAGTAGCTGTCTAGACAGGGTACGTATACTTCGTGCAGCAACCGGCCAAGCTGACAGGCTGACGGGCTGACGGGCTGACGGGTTGATGGCCAAGGTGTTTGAAGTGGAGAAACTAACGCAGGTTAAAAAAAAAAGTGCGGGCTTTTCGCTTCTTGGCTTTCGAATTTATTTGATCAAATCCGATTTTTAATCTTCCACTCGCATGCTGGACAATGCGGACTCCATTACGAGCGGCCATAGCCATTGCGCTAATGATAACCATGTTTTTGGTCAAATGTCACCTCGATTCCATCTTGCAATGGCAAAATGATGGAATTACTTCGAATCACTATGGTCTAGACGGCGATGCATATATCGAGCTGGTCTCGGCCCATACTCCGACACCGGCTTCACAGTCCCAAACCCGAAGGAAATGGACCCCCACGGCCCGACCAACTCCGCGTCCAGTGAGCGCCAGTTCGGAACCGAAACGCATCCCCGTCGATGTCCCCGGCGCTGAATGGGCGGGAGAACTATTCTTCGGATCTAGAGGGGAACCCGAATTTTATGATTCAGAAGACACATTCGACAATGCCCAAATAATTGCTCCGGCCGAGCATAATGATGTGATAGCACCTTCGTCTACTCCTCCTTCTCGTCCAAAGGTCACTCCGAAATCCGATCGTGTCATTGTTCTAGGGAAGATGTCATACGAAGACACTAACTGGCTTGAGGATGAGCTACCAGAGTATGTCTTCGTAGACCAGTTACTAATCGATCACATACTGTGTTCATGCTAATCGAGAACTCGAATTCTAGATGGCAACACGCAGTCTACCTTGTCGATGACCCCGAAGCATCTCTGCAAGTCGAACAAAATAAGGGCAAAGAAAGCAGTGCTTACCTGCAATACATTCTCGACAACTATGACAAATTACCCGAGTACATGGTCTTCCTCCATGCTCATCAATATAGCGACCATGTCGAATTCTGGGAGCAGGACAATGTGTTGACCGTCCAAAGACTGCAACTCGACTACCTCCGACAAGTGGGATATCTCAATCTACGTTGCGACTGGAGTCCCGGATGTCCCGACGAGGTCCAGCCATTCCGGCAAACGGCTGGTCGCACTACCGAGCTTGCCTTTGCAGGTGCTTGGATTCGCATCTTTAACAATACGGATGTGCCTGAGATTGTTGCTACGCCTTGCTGTGCTCAGTTCGCCGTGACCAGGGAGCAGGTCCTCCAACGCCCACGGAGCGCCTATGAGTCGTATCATCACTGGCTTATGACAACCGAGTTGGATGACGAGACGAGTGGGCGTGTCTTTGAATACATATGGCACATTGTTTTCGGGCAGGATCCCGTGTTGTAAGTTACAACATGAAAAATGTCTAGGAAATTGATGCTAACCCTCGAACGTGAATAGTTGTCCTGCAAAGGCACAATGTTACAAGGATGTATATGCTATGGATTATGAGGAGCCAGCCGAGGATTTCTTTGATGATGACTTCTGGGGCAATTGGTTTGATGAAGCGCCTGCGGATGAAACGATTGTGGAAACACCCTTGAATGCGATATGATTGTATTTATCTAACTTATATAGAGCTTCCGGGGTGTATCAATACCTGGACTTGCCTTAATGTTCAATGTGTTTGCTTCTTAGTTCTGTCGCTGTATATTATTTTCACTTTCTGCTTACTCCCAAGGCCAGCCAGTCACTGACAACCCCTCGCTAAGCACACTCGACCACTACACTTTCTCTCTCGCTCAAGTCTTTTCCAAAAACACAAAATCGTCAATTGCATGTACTATAGACTATCTCAAACTGAACATAACTCATCGATAACATCTGCAAATTTAAAAGAAGGCATTAGACATATTCGTAAAACCATCGTGTACCTCTTCAATCGCCCATCTTTGACCGAGCTTTCACAGCCAAGCAAAAGCCATCAGCCCCGTGATGCCTGCCATGAATGCAGCACCGGAAGCCGAAATACCAGCTGCAGCACCAGGAGTAGGAGTGGAAGAGAACGCAGAGCCCGGCGAGGCCCCAGCAGAATCAGAGGACCCCGAGGAGACAGGCGAAGGCGAATCCTGGCTGTTGGTTCCACCAGTGCTAGAGGGGTCCGTTCCAGTGGCAGTGTTTGAAGTATCAGTGGTAGTAGATGTGCTAATTACAGTAGTGGCAGCGGTAGAGTTGTAAGTAGTCGTGGTGAGCGAGCAAGAGTGAACAAGGTCAAGGGCCTCTGATCAATGCGTTAGATTCATTTCGTATCTTAGTGATGTGTTCATATTATACATACCGTTATCGTCATCGTCACCATCATCATCGTCATCATGGTCGTCTTGGGTGATATTGTGGTTGCGCCTGTCGGCTTGATACTGGGTGATGCAGGCCGAGCAGAGTGGGATCTGGGTTTTGGCTGCGTCCCAACCGCAAATGCATTGGATCTCAGCTGAATCCCGTTCATGCTTGGAATCACAACTCTTGGCAATGCCGACGACCGAGCTGCAGGCAGGCCAACAGCGATTGGGAACGTCGTCATGGTCAAATTTGGACGCGATGGCAACGCTGGCAAGTAGGAGGCCACAAAGAGGGAGGAGCTGCTGAGGACGCATGGTAATTGATGTTGATGATTTTTAAAGTGTAGATGACCTTGGACGTGCTTTTGTTTCTGTTCGAAATCAATGACGGGGATTCATGATTCATTTATGTTGAAGTGGGTATAACTGTTTGGTAAGCCCATTCCAAGCAATCCGGCACTTGCTTTTTGCTCTACATCGATGTAGAAGATGATCGACTTGTCGCCATTCCCAGCGCATAGTCAGGGTTCCGAAACAGAAATAGAAAGTGGACTGAGTCCCAAAGTGTGTCCACCCTTGTCAACCACTGGGTCAACTTGAAAGAGTGCAACTTGAATGCACAGATCAGCGGAGGACCGCCAATGTTGATTGTGCAAAAGCAGCTGCCTGGTTTATACCATTAGCCAAGGCTGTGCCAAGGGCTTGAATAGAACTACTAACGAGATAGTGCTAATAATAATATGCATTTGGGATCTGTGTTCTAGATGTTTTCACATCAATATGCAGGCACTGTGGCTATGCTCTATCCCTGAACTGAGTTTGACCTACATTTGAACAAATCATCTTCAGTTCCTCCATGTTCCTCTCCGCTTGCCAAGCAAGGGTCTTATTTTACCCCGAAGATCCTATACAAGTCCAGGGTCTAAGCCACGCCGTGGGGCCAATCGGTGCATATCAACCAGGAAATCCTGCAGCCTTGACCCCAGGTTAATCGACATTCTTTGTTGTAGCTATACAAAGTAAGGAGTACTATACGGAGTTATTTGTGCAGAGTTCTGAGTTCGAGAGCAAAACTCATGTTTAAATCCATGTCAAATGAAGGAAGATGCCCATGCGGGTTGTCGATAGCCAAGCCCGATCACCATTCTGCTATATATAGACAGCCCAGGAGTTTGTAGCCGATTATGAATATTGTATAACTGGGTTTATCTCCAGGCTTCAGAATAGTTGAAGTTCTTGAAGTAATGCTTGTCCTTCGTCTATCGACATCATTCGATCATCATGATTTCAAGATGCATACCAT
The DNA here is from genome assembly GCA_002116305.1 of Penicillium italicum. Classification (NCBI taxonomy): domain Eukaryota; kingdom Fungi; phylum Ascomycota; class Eurotiomycetes; order Eurotiales; family Aspergillaceae; genus Penicillium; species Penicillium italicum. The sequence continues at coordinate 82,450 of KZ108105.1, read as the reverse complement.
AGAAATCATCCCGAGTGACTTGGTCGACAGCTAGTCTAGACGAACACGACTATCGATATTTTTGCCGAATTTTGAGTAGAACCAGTGGATTCATCCTAGTCTCACCAACAATTTGTAATCGGCAAAGTATTACTCTTTTATAGTCCCTGAAGGTGCCTATCGGTGAGGGCTTCTACTTGGTAAGAGTGGAAGCGTTGAAGTGGACCCCGCAATCATAACATCATTTGGGCCATTTTCCAAGTTGGATGTCCTTCTGCTCTACACACTCAAAGAAAGCCAGTCAATAAATAACATTTTCTTAGACTGTCTCTCAACACAGATGACTCGGACTGTCGGCAAAATGTGGGAAAAGTACTGCCTGCGCCCAGCTCAGGGCACTGTCTCCACCACCATCCCAGTTTTCGTTTACGGCACAGCCTGGAAGAAAGAACGCAGTGCTGATCTGGTCTACAATGCAATCAAAGCCGGTTTCCGGGCTGTGGACACAGCGGCCCAACCCCGTCATTACCAAGAGCGTCTCGTTGGGGATGGCATCCGCAGAGCAATCGCTGATGGGATCGTCGGTCGAGCAGACCTATACGTGAGTAGGCAGTTGCTATTTTTAATTTAAACGGATTTGGGGATATATTAGCTAACTCTAAATAGGTGCAAACCAAATATAGTCCTGTCTCGGCACAGGATCTGTCCAATATGCCCTATGATCCGTCAGCGACGGTGGCGGATCAGGTCCATGCATCTATCAAATCCTCATTGCACAATCTTCGCTCAAAAAATGACCCCATATCCGTGGAAGAGAGCTACATTGACACAGTGATCATTCATTCGCCACTGTCAACTTTAGCCCAGACCCTGGAGGCCTGGCACGCCCTCGAGACTTATGTCCCCCACCGCATCCGGAATTTAGGTATCTCCAATTGTACATTGCCTATACTTCGAGAATTATGTACCTCATCCCAGACAACTGTGAAGCCATCTGTGGTACAGAACAGATTCTACGAAGACACTCTGTTTGACGTCCCCCTACGCGCGTTCTGCCGCGAGAATCAGGTCATCTACCAAAGCTTTTGGACTTTGACAGCGAATCCAGACCTCGTGCGCTCTGAGCCAGTGCAGCAACTTGCTCACCATGTTAGCATAACCCCAGCTGCTGCCTTTTATACTCTAGTTATAGCCTTGAAGGATGTGGCGGTGCTGAATGGGACCAAGGATGAGTCCCGCATGAAGGAAGACTTGTCTGCTCCTAAACAGGTCGAGGATTTCACGCAGAAGCAACCTGAGTTATGGCAAGAAATTCTGACGGAGTTCCGGGGTTTGATAGGGGAATCTAGTTCCATATAAACTATCGAGTGAGCTGTGTTAATGCTTCTGTGGCGGGAGGACATTTGCGTATTGCTTAATGGTAGTTGGTTGCTGCAAAATTCAGATTTTTGACAGGATATAAACAGAAATGGTATTATTGACGTTGCCATTGTAAATTCTAGAATTCCACCTAGTAGTTCATCGATAGGTACTGAGACCTGATAGCCACGCGTGATCACATGGTAATATCAGGTACTTGTACTCGTCACCACCAATCCTGCTGACTCATTCAACGCCTCCCCCAGAGCCGGGGCAACGGGGTCTCGCCGCCGAGTGGCATAAGGGTTCATATTCATTTTATTGACAGAATTGTACATTCGTTTGATCATCTCCAGTTCTTCCAACGTTGTCGTAGCTAGACATATTACCTGGCATATCAACTTATTCACCGCCCAGTGGGCGCTTTCTGCTGGAGCCTCCCGCCTTATTCTGGATGTTGGACAATTCACGCGCCCATTCAGCGTCATCTACCCAGTATCAATCACTGCTGGTCCTTGATTTGCCTTCTGTTGTCGATTCCCGTGATCTCTTGTCCATTTCAGATTTGATACGACAGATTTCGCGCCCTGATCAGTGCCGTCCACTTTTTTTTTTCTCTCTCTCTCTCAGTTCTGTGGTCAAAGCCTTCTTGACTCAAAATTAGAAAGCGACTTGGATGAACAACTTCCTGCATACTGAGTTCGCATCTGGTTCCTTTGTCTTCTAGGCAAAATTCCTGCGGTCAACTCAGTCTCCTATTCAGAGACCAAAGAAAATCGAGATCCAATTCTATATCGAACCCCACCGCGATAAGACCCAACTCGACGTCTTTACGCCACCCTATTCACAATGAGCTCGCAAGGAATGACTCGCAAGAGACCTGCACCGGGAACTGTACCGCCTGTCCATCCTCAGATGAACCCTGGACCGAACTTTCCGGCCGCTGCGAACCCCGGCTCTCAGCTTTCGAACGATCAATTCTTACAATGGGGCCAGAACCCCCCCGTCAATGCCATCAATACCGCTGCCTTCTCCGATCCCTCTTACAACCCCGCAGGCTTTGCGCCACCCCAAGATGTGTCTGCACCGGCTGCGACAGCATCTAACCAGCTCGCCCGCCGACAAGCGAACCAGGTGGTTAGCCGAAACCGTGGCTACGAGCAACCTCCTGCTTCATATGTGGAAAATGGTGGAAACAATGGAAACGGAGAAAGCGGCGCATGGGGGGAGTCCCTAGAGGAGCTCTACCGGCGAGCGTTGACTGCGAAGAGAGATTCACAAGCAAAACGAAAGCAAATCCCGCCATTTGTACAGAAATTGAGCAGGTATGGTACATCTATCGATCTGTGATCAATAATAGCACTAACCGAGAACCGCAGCTTCTTGGACGAATCTAAGAATACGGAGTTGATTCGATGGTCCGACGATGGCAATTCCTTTGTCGTCCTAGATGAAGATGAGTTTGCGAGAACATTGATCCCTGAGCTCTTCAAACACAACAATTACGCCTCATTCGTCCGACAGCTGAACATGTACGGCTTTCACAAGAAGGTCGGACTTTCCGATAATTCAATGCGCGCCAGCGAACGGAAAAACAAGAGCCCCAGCGAATACGCAAACCCTTATTTCAAACGAGGCCACCCAGACTTGCTCTGGCTCATTCAGAAGCCAAAGAACGCTGGAGGCGGCGGGCATGCGAGCAAACCTAGCAAGGGCGGCACGCGCGTGAAGACGGAGGACATTGATGACAACGACATGGACGAATATGTCGAAGAGGGTGCACCGGCTCCTCGCGATAACCGTGCTCCCCGACCACAGCAATTGTCATTAGTCACGGATAGCTCTGTGCCCAATGAGCAACTTTCTGGGGTATATCGCGAACTTCAGGCGATTCGTCAACAACAGTCAATCATCTCAACAACAATTACCAGACTACGGAAAGAACACGAACAACTCTATGCCCAAGCAGCCAACTTCCAAGAGCAACATACTCGCCATGAGAACTCGATCAATGCCATTCTAACATTCCTTGCAACCGTATACAACCGCAGTTTGCAGGGAGAGGGTGGGCCGCAAAACCTCGCGAATTCTTTTGCGGGAGCCATTTCGCAGGATCAAGGAAACATTGTGGATGTTGATGATGACTACCTTACCAATGCTTTAGGATCAATGACTAGCCCGAGTGCCCAGAGAACAATGAAGAAGCCGCCGCTGCTTTTGAAGGCTCCGCCCGCAGCGGATGCGTATACTCGGTCCTCCACAATTTCACCATCAGCCAGTGGCTCCTATGACACACGGTCTCGTGGTCATGCTCGGCAACCCAGCGCCAACCAGCACGGCCATGTGGAGGAGGTCTTTGACCACAGCCCCCGCCCAAGCGCTCCAAGCGTTTCCCCAGGACAGCCGACAGACGAAAACTCCCCTCAACGGGACATTATGTCTGTAATCCAAAATTCCAATGCACGCAACGGGCTCTCCACAAACTTTTCAGAGTTCCCCAATGTGCTCTCCTCCCTCGAAAATCATGGTGGTAATGTTCCCCTCACGGCAAACCAACGCGCCGATATGCTTCGACTCATGGCCAACGAAACAAATTTATCAGAACCCAACGCTGGCGTATCACCCAACAATGCGCTCATCTCGCCGCATCCACCACCCATGCCGCACAACTACTCGGGTAGACTAGCCAGCACGCGACAAGAAATCGACAATCTAGTCAAGATGCAAGCTGAGCAGGATCGTTCCGTCCAGAACCTGACTAGTCTTCTCCAGCCCCTGAGCCCGAATGGTACCATCCCCGGCATCGACAGTGAGGGCAATGTACCTCCTCCCCCGCTTGACCTCGACCAAATCTTCAACAACGACTACTTCACCGACATTGGAGATGCAGGTTCCGATATCAAAAAACAGGCGGAGAATCCAATGAGCCACTTGGGGACAAGCCAAAATACACACGATCCTGCGGGGACCATCCAAGGCGATGACGGAGACACCAACGACCTGTTCGATTTCGATCACATCCCTGCCGAGCCTGATCTCTTCGAAACCCCTCATAATGGGCAGGGTGATCCCACATACAACTATGGCTTCGACGGTGTTGGCTACGATGAAACCGGGCGCGTGATCGAGCAGTTGACGGACAGCGAAACCACCAGTCCCGCAGCTACAGAGAACCCAGGCGAAGCTGTAAATGATGGTGGCAGTGCGACGAAACGGCGCAGAAAAGCGTGAATCTGTCGATAGCGCAAGGAATATCAGACGGAGGAGGTTGGCACGCACAGGTTAGGGCTTGGATGGAAAGAACACTTTTCGGCGTACAATTAGGCGTTTACTTGTTGATATGGGGTTTATTCACGTGCCTGGAGAAGTGTGACTAGGCTGTAAAAACCTATTACGATCCATGAATGATCCAATCACTGGAACTTTAATGAGATACCTTTGCTTTACCTTCCTGATCTCGGGTTTAATACATATGTAGCATGATGATTTTGGATCCATTGTCGATTTATTCGCAGCCTACCAATCCTTGTTATTACTCTGCAAAAAGATTCCCTGCTCTCAGCAACCAAGTCTAGGGCATCGATCAATATTAAACTGACACACTCGGAAGAAGTGGATACCAGCCCTGGAGAGTCCCGGTTACCCGTAGATCAGCCGAGATCCGAAATCTACGGCCCGGCATACTTATCCCTTCCAACCTTGAACCACCTGGAAAGTTTGCCTGTGTCGAGCCCTACACAAACATCGGCTGGAAGAGAGGCTTGTATTTAGTTTATCTGCAATTCCAAACACGATTGGGGAAACTTTCAAGGATGTTCATTTGTGCTGCTCAGACCAACTTGGGTTGTCTGGTTAAGGTCGAAACATAACAATGGAAGGTCAAAGGAGAATTAGGGAGATAATGAAGACGTAAGTTGTTTGACTAACACTAGGCTGATGGCTCAGATGAGTACAGACCTTGTTGTATGTACTTGGGGTGGAGGATTCCTTGGATGGAGGGCTAGAGGGCATCCTCCATAGTGAAGCTGAGCATTAGTGTATCACGGTGGAAATATCTGCTACTCTCAGCCCAAGGTGTCGAAGTTGGGACTGCTTGAGGGGAAGGACCTGTGAAGGACTTGTCAATTCTACTAGTAGTGAAATGCCCCTAGCTATAGAAACTATATCTTTAGGGAGTTCTACAAGCTCAGCCACAGAGACAACTCGGCAAGTAAATCGCCTGAAAATCCCCCACAGTGTAGAATGTGGCAATGAAAACATCATCCTCCCCTGTACGGAGTATGATTTCAACATTTCCGTCAAATCAGCTGGGCGCCAGTACAGTGGGAGGCATTGTGCATTGGTCATATCGCAGTCGTGGTTGTAAAACAGAGGCCTGAGGCACCAAAGGCAAATGAGGCATCACCGCCCCTCCCCAACTTTCAAATCTCCAAATCTTCCCCTGACTTGCTGACAATGCCTCCACGTCGCCCCCGGCCAAAGATCTCTCTCTGGGCCCGTTTTCGAACGTGGATTCGCTACTGGGAGTCACCTTTGCGCATACGTAGTAGCCTCATCCGACTCCGCCACCAGAACAAGTATCCCATACTCGCATTGTTGCGCTTGTTCATCCCCTATCCGTCCTGGTACTTCCCAATACCGGGTCCGGTCTCCCTTCGCGCACTTGTTGAAGATGCAAAAAACGAAACAGGTATAATTCGATCTCATTTTGGTGCTATACATAATCTTCGCTGCATTCCGATCTGGCGCGCGCGAGACACACCGCTGCGATCCATCTACCGGCTCTATGAGCTCCACCTTGCCGATCGTTATGAGTTGATGGGGTACGAAACAGAGTACTTTTTCTTTCGGCCAGACTGGAAGCTGGGGGATATACCTGACCCCAAAGATGAAGACCCTCTCCGTTATGCTATGATCGCTTCGATTGTGGAGGAATTGCACGAGGCAGTTAACTGGAGATTGGGTTTGGGTTTGCGCAGAAATCGAGAACATGTATTTCGTGAAGAGGATGGAGACCCCTGGCCACCTTTCACTCCAGAAAAACTACCAAACTGGACAAAGAATGTCGCACCTATCGATAAACGTCTGTTGAGGCTGTCGGTCCCAGTAGAGATGCTGGATGCTGAGGGCAATCTGGTACTCGAGAAGAATGGCAAAGGTCTCAACTTTGCTCGCCGCAATATCATCACCAATACAGGCTGGCTCTATACTATCTAGGGGCGATTTGCTTCTCTGATTATCACATCCACTTCATTGGCCAAGTCCAATTGAACCAGCAGGCCCCTGCACCTGTTAAATCCACTTCATTTGAAAATCTCCTCGTTATGCTCGCGGCGGTATGCATCGGCCATCTTTTGCATCGTTCTGTGATCGGGAATCACATCGAACCCGTTCATATTCATCGTGCGAACTGTCTCCGAATCCAGAGGGCCATTGTTATGTTCCCTCAAGTGCTTCAAAAAAGCAATTGCATCTGATATATCCATTTCTGCCTTTCGGTCGCGATCTGCAGCGTAGATTCTCCTCAGTTTCCGCTCCAGGGCCCATTCGATCGGAGCTGCCAGAATCTCAAGATTTTCTCCTTTGAAAAGCATGATGCCTTGTTTCTCGGCTAGTTCAAATAATGTCTGTCGAGCCTTTGGGGTCACGAATATAGCCATAGCCTCGTTGATCCAGTCATCGTCATATTGTAGTTGTCGTGCCACAGTGCGGATAGTGCTATGAAGGGCATTTTGAATATCCTTGTCTGCGGCAAATTCCGGGTCAATCAGGTAGTCGACATCACCTGTGCTGTCGCGGTTTTTGAGATATGACACTGCAAGAAAGCCACCCGCAGTGATTAGTCGAATGGGCGCGAATGCAGTGAGCCAGATGTTCTGACCCATTTCACGATCCAGTGCCACGAGGCCTTTAGGTGTATTGTGTATAGTTAACATTTTTGGACTTGCGCATTGTAGCACATGTGTACAAGTTTAAGGAACCTACCATCTTGGAAATCTTTCGCATTGAGAAATTTCTTCCGTTCAGTCATGACGGACACTTTTCGTTTTGAGAAAAAGAAAAGGTGGATGGGTTAGACGATGGCCGAGAAATAGACTGGGAATGACATTTATATCGCAAGAACCTTCCTAGATTGGAACTCCCATGTACTCCGTCATTATGGTGTGTTGCTTTTGACCATCATTGGATACGGAATGCAATGAGGCTGGCACAAAAGTACAAGGTGAAGATATTAACCAATCTTAGGAGTCTCTGGAGATGTACATGTCCTGATACTGACACGGGCGCTTACTTACACGACATGTAGCGCCTGGCTAAAAATATCCAACAAATAAGATCCCAGTATATGTACGGGGTCAAAATAATGATAGGCTAGGATGGTGTTTATGTAGAAATGTCGAAACGTCGAAACAAATGGCATTAACAGAATAAGTCTATTCAACGCCCCTTATCCCATTCCAAGTCACCTACTCGCTCCCGTTTACGCTCGCGCTCTCTATCCCGCTGGAATCCCCGCTTTCGTCCAACCACCTCTTTCTCTCGTTCACGAGGATCAATCACCATAAGTGAGTCTGCCTCGCCTCCGTGCTCGCGCTTCCAATTCAAGTCTTTGCCCAGGGTATCTTTCCCAAAGCGGAGTTCGTGCGAGAGCCAACCTCCGTCTTCGTGTTCGGGGTCGTCTGCTTCTACCTTAGGGTCGTCCCATGCCTGACAGGATTGGCAGTTTGCAATGAAGTGCAGGTCGCAGAGTTGGGCCTCTTCGTCTTCTTCGTCTCCATTTTGAATTTCGGTGTCTTTTTCGATGCGACTTTTGCCATGTGATGCTGTGGTAGTTGGTTCGGGTTTGGCGCCTTCGAGCTTGGCTTTGAAGGCATTGAAGAGCTGCAGTGCTTCTCGCTCAGCGGCGCTACTGGGTCCTGTCCCATTACGACTGGAGCCATTTGCCGTCCCTGGAGGTGGCCGTTTCCGTCCTCGGATTGAGGTCTCCGGGATCATGGCTTCGAGGGCGGATTTCTTTCGGCCTGTGTCCTTAGGGCCGACATCGACATCGCGGCGCATTGATGCCATCAGAGCGGCAATCTGAGCGTTTGTCCGCGACAGCTTGGACTCCTTTGCGGGTGGGGCGTCTGGGGTCGGAGGTCGAGTAGGCGACTCAGGGTCAGGTAGGGGGAGTTGTGCTTCTGGCTCAGGTGTCTTTGGTCGCTTTTTACGCTCTGTAGATGGTGATCGATCTAGAGATGGTGACCGGGGTCGTTTGCGCGGCTGTGATGGGGCTTCTGCTCGGGGTTTGAGGTTTGATATTTCGGGCTTTGCACCTGGCGCATCAACGACCAAGTTTGTGTTGAATTTCGGCTTTGCTGGGCGCATGGGCATCTCTTCGTCTCCTTCGTCTCCAAAGCTCAGAAGCGTCTTCCCGCCTTTGGTGGCCTTCTTCTTTTTCTTGGGTACAGCCTTCTCTGCCTTTCCTGCAGTTGAGACTGTCTTTCTGTCCTTTAACTTGCCCTCCAAAGGCCCCAGTTCTCCTACCTCGCAGGATGTCACCTTGATCGGATATACAGGACGCTCAGTGCCCGCAATGCGCTCCGCGTCTGCAATCTTCAACACGTTGTAGATGCTGTCCCCTTCCAGTCTTCCAAAAATTGTACATTGTCCATTCATCTCACGCTCGGTGTTCGCTAGCGTGATGAAAAATTGACTGCCATATGTCCCGTCCTCGCTCTTGGCCATTCCTAGCAAACCACGTCGATTGAAACGTAACCGACTGTGTAGCTCATCGCGTAGAACCACCCTCTCATCCGGGTCCCGAGCTTCAGGGTCGAATTCGAATTCCGGGTATTCATAGATAGAAGTTCCGCCGGAGCCAGTGCCCGTGGGATCACCACCCTGGATCACAAAATCGGGGGCCACCCGATGAAAGATTGTGTCGGCATAGTAGTTATCCTTGCAGTGCTGGAGGAAGTTCTTGCATGTGAGAGGGGCCTGGTTTGCGAAGAGCGCGATCTGGATAGGGCCAACCGTGGTATTGAGTGTGGCCGACGCAGTGGGATTGGGCTCGCTGGTGTATTGGGAGGACATGATGGGCAAGTAAGCTGCCGGCTTACAGCGTGTGCCACAGGTGGAGTTACAGCGAGGATTTTGAGTGTATGCGGGGAAATGGGCACCCCTCTTGAGTGTCGCGATTCAATGGGTTGGTTTCTCCGATCAAAAGCTCGAAGGAACGTCATGGCACGTGACGTCGATCCAGCCCTTATCTAGTTGCTTGGTATCCAAGGACATTGGTCAGGAAGATAAAGATTAATTGGAAAAGTAATGAACATCAATTCATTTGGAATTAAACTCTACATAACACATTCCATATTTCACATATTTTCCCTAGTATCGAAATGAGACCCAAAGCACCTGTCACTAGCCAAGTAACATGGGATGGGACGTTGAGTGTTGAGCATGGGATTTTGTCGCATTTGGGGATCATCACTAGCAGTGTGGGCTGACGGATTCTCTGATGGGTATGTTCAGCGTATGCTAAGAGTTCGATCAGGCTTGATGTTTGGCGGCAGTGGGCACTGGTAGGTGGTTGAATGATTCAAGGCAGATCCACTCCCCCGGCTCACCGAATCGTCTCTGGGAGATCTTGATTTGTGAGGAGATATTTCGCGTTGACAAAAGTTTGGTCGGTTGAAAAAAACGAGACGTGCATCAGCCATTGAGAGGCCAACCTTGGAAGCGCATGCGGGCTGGAGACGATTCAAGAAAATGGAGTCTTGAGATCATTCACAGCCGGAGCGTTGATTAAGATTGATACACGAACAGCCGCAAGTGAGTCGCATGGGAAGAGTCCAGTATTGTCGCGTTGGGTGAGATTACTGATAGTCGTCATAGTGTGTCGCGCATGGGGGTATTGCTTGATAGAACCCATTGGTAGATCAAGCTTTGGCTCCAGCAAGCCATATTCACATCGGTTGTGCCTCTGGCCGAGGCTGTGGAATAGTCGTCTGCTTCTGCTTCTGCTTCTGCATCTGGTCCAGTTCCTGGTGCTGCTCCTGCTCCGAAGCTCTGGCATGGAGTCCTAACTTAAACCGCAGACGGCGCAAAGTGCGTTCAGAGATACCGTAACCTTCTTTCTGCAACATGTTGAGCATAGCCTTATCGGTCAGCCTATCCTGTATGAAAAGCATCCTAATGCGCGCATGCAAAGCCTCGTCTCCTGTCGTTGTCCGGTGTCGCTTCCGGATGCCCCACTTGCGAAGGCGGGACTGGATGGTTCGCTCCTTAACTTGGATATTATGACAACTTTCGAGGGTACGGCTGATAGAGTCACTACTGATGCCATGGTGGTAAAGAGTAATGATATCATCCCGAAAGGGTTCTAAATTGATTTGTTGGCGAGGCATTCTGGGTTTGAGAAGGAAAGATGAAGAGAAGAGAAGAGGAGTTGGAGAGGAGGTGTTGATTCAAGGCGGTGAATCTGCGGGATGGTCACTTGTCTTTGATATGGATGTCCATGAGGTATTCGAGATTGGAGATGTTGATAAAACATAAGAACAAGCATAAAATTCATTGGCTTGGGAACTTAACCTGTAAGTTGAAGCCAGTCGAAACAAACTGGATCAGATGAGATGCACGAAATATGCCGATACAGTTAAATGCCCAGGTGCAAGATGCTTGGTTCGTATAGTTCCATAATCAGATTCGAGTTATTGCTGCATTTTCATACATTCATTACGCTTTGAGAATCCTATCAAGTCGCAGACACAGGATTCACCGATTTGTCTGATCCATTTGGAGAAACCAACATCCTAAACCTTTTTATCCTCTTCCACAACAATAGGCGAGCTCATTGTTTCAGGGCTGGCCTTAATCCGCTTTGCAATGCGGAATCCACCAAGCAGGAAGATGATAGCCTGCAGACCAAGAATCACTACGAGGGTAACCATAGCACCAATGACACCCGCCACACTGAGAGAAATCCCCGAGCCACTAGTGCTAGAGGTGCTAGCAGAGCCAGAGTCGCTGCTGGCGCTATCCGAAGTAGCGCACTTGCCATCTGTGTTGCCGCACATGGTACACCACTCGCCATTAGAAGTCACAGCGATCTCGCTGGTCTTGGAAGAAAAGTCGTCCCAGGAGAGAAGCTCGCTGGGCTGACCGTACAGTGGGTATGCAGTAGGCTCAGATGAGCCCGTGATGGTACCATTGTGGAACATGAAGCGCACGCTGAGATCGGACTTGTCAGTTGGGAAGTCGGTGCCACTGGCGTTCGTCACAAGCTCGAAGACCATAGACGAGGCGTAGTCCGCGATTCCGGTGAAGTTGACGGATGCAGCAGGCATCTGCAAAAGACCGAAGAGAGAGAACATTGTGCCATAGGAGCCGAATCCGACGTTCAGCTTGGACTTGCCCTTGGTAGTGATGGTCTCATTGAGTCCAGCCAGGATTGCGCCCGCCAGGACGGCACCATCGATAGCGCGCACTTTCTCGGAGGAGTTGTAAGCCAGGTTGAATTCATGGCTTCCAGCCAGGGAGATCAGCTGGAGGTATACCTCATCGGTCAGGTCTGACTTGTGAGGGAATTGACTGGTGGAGTTATGGATGTTGCCGACGTTCAAGTAGTCGAAGATGGTATAGGCGTTCTTGAAAGACATATCAGACGAGGCAAATGCGCCGTTTAGCATGGGCGAAAGCGATTGATAGAACTCCTTGGTTGAGGATAGCAGGGAGGTGTACATTTCGGAATTAAAGTAGTTGTTGCTGCTCACGGTCGCCTTCTGACATCCACTGGAGCCCTGCAACCAAGTAGAATCCTCGGCGTTCTTGCTCGTAGAGGCAGGTAGCAGCTGAATGAGCTGGTAGCCGTTCAAAGGTGCCTCGACCGAGGTTCCGTTACCCAGGGTCTGGGAAGCCACTTTCCCTACGGGGGGGTATACACCCTGTAGGAAGCCAGTGGCGGAGTTCTGCAGTACGGTATCCGAGGGAGCAGAGGCGCTGATCTGCTTTGGGTTGACGACCTCGGCACTAATGCCCTCAATCTGCTTAGAAGAGGTCGACGAGATGTACCTTTCATTGTAGAAAGATCCTGTATCAAAGACCTCCCGGTAGCCCAGGTCGGTCAGTTGAGTATTACCAAAGACCTTTGGCGTGCGATCTCCGTGGCGGGCGAAAATATACGCGCCCAGCACACGCTCAGCATCAACAAGAGGGGACAAAGATGCGACCAACAAAAAGCCGGACTGGATAGAATAACGCATGGTGAAATGAGGAAGCGAATACCGAAGAAATCGAGCCCAAAAAAATGCGGGACAAACCCTTCTTATCTACGGAGTAGTTTAATGTCACTTGGCGGGGGAAAATTGACAAGTCTGCAGTAGCCAGTCTGAGATTAGCTTAGTGGAGGATTTCACAGGCAAGTCATTGGTGAATACAAGCCGAAAAGTTCAAACTAGCTAGTAATTGAAAATATCTCCGCGGTTGCGATAGCGGAAGATAGCGGATGCTAGTCCTGGTGCACTAGTTTACTAGTCAATTAAATGACCCCACGATTGTGAAGAACCATCTCGAAAGGTTTATACTACATCCATGGATATATATACAGGTATGTAGTAGGCATACTTCTCGGTTTCCATAATTGGTAGTTAAAATAGTCAAAGTTCTTACTCCTTTTCCGCCTTCAGACTCCAGATTGCTTCATTTACATCGTGACATGAAGAAACATGAAAAATAGAGAATGTTTGGATCACATCGCTTGTCCTTATGCCACCGTGACACCCTTGTCACTCATTAACTCACATCCGTTTCGCACCACCCCGACCAGCCCTCCAGTCTGAATAGCTTCTGAACCGCCTCCAGCAAGTCGCCATTCAATCTCGGCCAATCCCTCGAGCCACGTGACACGTGTTTGAGCAGGGACTTCCAGCCGTTGGAGTTGGTCAGCTAGTGCGGAGAGGATGTCGGCCAAAGCTAAGCCCTTGGTGGTCTTGAGGGTTTGCACGGTGTTTAGACAGGAAGTGACATCGCTGGTGGAGAGGATGGTGGTCATGATTTCTTGAATATCGGACGGGTGCGGGGCGGCAATGCAGTCGTAAATAGTCGCATTGGTAACAGTCTCGGGTTCGGGACGAGGGGCTTTAGGAGCGTCTCTCATCGGCAACGGAATACCTGAAAGACAACATAGGTCAATTGGGCTGGATGTGATCAGGGAGAAAGGTCACATGAACTTACTACTGGCAAAACATGCCTGGAGCACGTTTAGGGCTCGTCGCATATCACCTTTGCTCAGTGTCACTAGACTATCAACCGCATCGGGCTGTATCCTGACACCCTCGTTCTCGATCACTTTGTCGACCAAGGTCCGAATGTCGACTTCTTTCAATGGACTAAACCGGAATCGTGTACACCGTGACAGGAGTGCCGGGGACAGCTTATGTGTGTAGTTGGCAATGACACAGAATCGGGTATTGGCCGTGTACCGCTCCATGATACGGCGGAGGGCCATTTGTGCGGTCGAAGTCATCGCATCGGCTTCATCCAGGATGATAAGCTTGAAACCTGCCAAGGGGGAGCCGGCAGTGCCTTGGGGGGCCATGTTGAAGATCTGTTTGGTGCCTGTTGGTGTTCACAGTAAGCTTGTAGTTCAACTTGAGACTCCTAGGTCACGAACTTGCAAAGGTCTTGATTTGTTCTCGAACAACATCAATACCACGGTCATCGCTTGCATTCAGCTCCAACACCATCTGTCGCATGTTTTTGGTGCCGTAGATCCGCCGCGCCAGGGCAAGGATAGTGGAGGTCTTTCCGGTTCCTGGAGGTCCATAGAGGAGAAGATGGGGAAGTCGCTGTATACGAATTTTAGTCAGAGCTCATCATACATATTTATCAGCGGGATTTGTTACATTAGTCTCCACGAACCGGTTGATAGTCGCGAGAATGTCTTGATGGCCAGAGACATCATCCAAGCTACTTGGTCGGTATTTCTCGACCCTGACAAGTCTGTTAGCGATAGAGAACACAGTCGATGCAAGTCTAAGACTTGCTTACCATGGCAAATTATCTTGAGCTTCAACCGGCAGATCGGCGACAGTCCTCTTTTTTCCACTGGCATTGTCGGAGCTAAATTGCACGTCCTTGGGCGCATCCACGTCCATTTCATCCTCGTAGTCTGACATGACGAAAATTTCTTCAGTGGAGATAAATAATCAATATCAACAATCCTACCAAGAAGAGCAGATAAAATCGTGAAAAGTGCCCTAATGGTTTGACGCGTGGAGCGCGTAAAGAGGCTCGGGGCGGAAAATCATGGAGCTTGGGGGACTCCACAGATGACATCCCCCAACTGCCTAACCTCCAACGGGTCAACTTGTCCCCTCCGCCGTCTCTTTGATTGAACTTCCTATTTAAATTATTTGACGCATTGAGAATGCCTGTACGTTTTGATACCCTTCATGTGCCCCTGAAGCCCTTTATAACCTTCAATGCAGGCATACCACTCCATCTTCCTGGAGGACCGCGATGTCCCCGTGATAGGTATGAGAACTCCTATTGAGTCTAGCGCAGGAGTTCCTAAGCTATGAATCGATATTGAAGGGACCATATTGACCATAGAATGTCTCCTGACTAGGAAACTTCCCTATTCTTCCTCTCCGAACCCGTACTCGTGGCCCCGCATACACATTGCCCCCGCTTCCCAACACCGACGACCTCGATGTGTCGCCAGAAAGTGAATCATATGATTGCGTCGATGAAATCCTATCGCTCTTCCGTGCCAATGTCTTGTTCCGCAACTTCGAGATCAATGGCCCCGCGGACCGTATGCTCATTTATGGAACTCTGTTTATCAGCGACTGCCTCGGAAAGGTCAAGCCAACTATGAATGCCCGTGAAGCGGAGAAGGTAAATCTCAATACCCGGCACCAAAAGCCCAATATAGCAGAACTGTCATTGACAATCGTATTTCCAGGCCCTGACCAACGCCGCCCTCGACAACTTTGCTATTCCCGGCGATGTGTCGTTCCCGCTTAACCAGGCCTTTGAGCCTCCGCGTGACCGCCAGGATGCTGAGACTCTTCGCCAGTGAGATTGTCGCTGCTATACAATGCAGAGCAATTTTTAGCTAACCTGCTCATGCGATTCTAGGTTTATCTCGCAGGTGCGACAGGAAATTGCCATCCGCCTACACGCTAGATTATACCCCGGTGGAGTCGGGCCATCAAAGGTAAGCGGGAGTAAAGAATAAATTCCTGATCTATCTCAGATACTGACCAATTTTAGTTCTGGCTGAGTTTCACGAAGAGAAAGTTCATGGGAAAGAGTCTCTAGATGACGAGCGGTCCTGTACATTGTTTGATGAAGTTCAGCGCATGATCGAATTTGATACTTGATTCAAAACCACACCCGAGCGCTTCGCGTAGCGACCAGAGAGGCTCGAACGAGGACACTTGCACATCTGGGGATTAACCTCATACCCGCTAGCCCTAACTCGATGAGCAAAACAAGGGGTAGCAACTAGAGGAAGTCGGATCACGCGAAAAATAAGAAGTAAGTTGTTGTAAATTTACATTGAAATGCGGTTGGATCTATTTTGAGGGCGTTTAGGGCGTACATTCGTGAAAACTAGGAGGTCATCTCCACGTCTCGATCACTGATCGGGGTAGATGTCGTCTCCACCTTTCGTCTCTTGCGAACGTTGCCAGCAGCCTGGATATTCTGTGCGGTGGGGAACACGCGAACGCCATGGAAGAGATATCCCTCTGCACCACCACGTCCAGTCATGAGGGGGTGGGTTCGACCGGGCAGAACTTGCCAAGGGCGCACACGCGACGTTTGCAAGGTAGGTGGAAGGAGAATTGTCGGATCAACCACAAACTCTTCATGAAGTGAGGACAAATCAACGGCCTCTCCTTCTGAACTCTGCGACTCCAGTTCTCGCTTTTTGTTGATAAATGCAGTCCTCCGAGCAGTGGAATACATGTCTGTCAATTCAACAAGAGACTCGACTGTCGGAGAATACACGACGACAGGGGCAGACCCCGCAAGGAGCGGGACCATTGTCTTTAGGACGCTTGCTGGCTCTAGCAAGGTAGACACGATCAGACCGTCAAAGTTACCGGCCCGGCTTTCATCCACAACTGCTTTAACTCGCCCCCATCGATTGCGCTTGTGGTAATACGCAGTGCGCCTGCTTTGTTTAAGCTCAGCCAATTCCTCTGCGGGTATGATGGGTGGTTCGTTGGCATAGAGCGGATCGGAATTGGGGTCAGCCAACTGCATCCAGGAAACTGATTTGAGATGGGTGTGGAGTGGGTGAGATTCATCGGGATTGTTGGAGTCATAGCCAAAGAATTTCAAGAGTGACAAGTTCGGTTGTGAGTATGGGTGGATAACGGTGATGGTGTTGGTAGTAGCGGACATTGGTTGGGGACGTATGCGCCGGGGCTTTGAGGGGCCGTTGGTAGGTTGGGACTCTGCGGCATTGGAGGCTGGAGCATCTTGCTCCTCTGTTGGGTCTTCGTCGGCATCGTGGGGATATAGAATTCCCATGCGCTCAGCCATCGCGGCAACAACAAGTCCACCAGTCTCATCAACGATGGCATAACGTCCATGCGGCTTCATTCCCTCGCCCACCTCAACATTTCCGCTATGGTGTACATTACCCCAGCACCCGATGAGACCGATGTGCTCGTCCCGTAGCTCCATGGCCTTCTGCGCATCACGTTCTTCGATCAAGTAATTGGCGAGAAGGCCAACGTCCAGTGGGAGGACGGTAAACCGCTTCAGATACTTTTTGCGTTTCCGCAGCGTGTATTTGGCAAGAGAAAATGCGGTCTTCTGGTCTATGGCGCTGTGCGATTCCAAGAGCTTTGCGACAATGTCTTTCCCCGCGCCACCGGCCTCTCTCTTCAATTCTTCAATTTCTTCCAAAGTCAATTTCTGGGAAGAGTTTTCGTCATTTATTTGACGGTTTGTCCGCATCGGTATTCCATTTTCGCCAGTATCCACGTCGTCACCCTCCCCATCTCCCTCCCCGTCCGCGAGGAGGGTCTCCGCATGCAACTCGGTTGCTGACACGACACGTAGTTGGTGGCCAGCGTCGTCGCACGCATCGAGGATTTCAAAGGTGAAATAGAATGGTCGTCCAATAATCTGATTGGCGGCAAAACTACCAAATCTACTCAAATTGACGATTCTGGTCGAATGTTAGTTCTTGCGATGGAATCTTTCCCCGCATAGAGTAGAGAGAACTGACGTATCAGGGATGATCTGGATGAGCCTTAACTGATCCGACTGAAGCCGAATACCCACGAACTGGCCCGGGCGAATATAGGAATGCATGATCGCGATGGAACAGCTGTGCCTCGAGCTCTTCCACAAAATTGTTCTGGGGACTTTTATGGCAGATGGAATTACAACCAATCAGAGGACAAGCACACTCACAGCCGGGTGGACAGATAGTCCGGGGGCATTGTTGCCTTAGCAGTTGATGCCTCATTATGCCTGAATAAAATGCCTTAAATTACTGGCTCTCATCCATTTCGTCATAAGTCTTCAGCATACCGCCCCATACCGTGCTAGTAACGCTACTCCACCGGGGCCACCCTTTCATGTGAATAATACGGTAAATACACTTACTGACCTCGGAGCTTCCCCCAGGTCAACCAGCGATCTGGTGGGTCTGCGGAATCTGGGTGCCTTGCGAGAGAGGAAGAGAGATCACCATCCACCTGCCTTGCTCAACGTAGCCATCTCTCCATCTGGGGCATACAGTTTTTGACCAACCTCAACGCTAGGCTGTTATCCATTGCGTATACGCGTGTACGGGGACTTCAGCCCCGCCGCCTCAGTGCAAGGCGTTTTTCCTATACCTAATGGCTCATTGTTATTATCTTGAGCTCACACCCTGAATCCACTCTCAGATCGAAAATAAAGACTCTTCTGAGCGTGCTATCAATTGTCGTTAAGTGCTTTATTAGCCTTTCCATCCCTAGAACTATATACGAACTCAAACCTCACCCCCTCCGCCTCCCACGAGGTCAACGGACGTCTTCATGGGACTGCGCAAACAGCCCCCACCACGTCTGGAGAACATTAACAAGTCAAATGCTCGATTGGACGCTCGCTCGCCCAAATCACCCAACTCTGCATCCCCCAACCGCCCGACTCGTTTGAACCGATTTCCTTCTGAGGACTCTGTCTACTCCCCCGACCTCAACACTTCACCTGCGTTTGACCTGATGCCACTTGAAGAGGCACAGCGGTCGCCGGTGGGGTCTCCCACCAGTCAGCCACCGGACTCATGGCCAGATAATAACAGAATGCCAGATGATGGCCGGTCCGGCCAGTATAATCAGTATGAGGGGGCAAACAAGGAACATGCAAATAGCAATGGGCACTCGGTTCAACCTACCTTGATGGCAGATCAACACCTAGGAGTGACGGAGAACTTGTGGCGGCCAACTTCCGGCGCCGGTCAGGCTTCGACTGGAGAGCTACCGTTACAGCTACAGTCGAATAACCCATTCTTGAAGCCCAGGCCAGCAGAGCATACTCAAGATCTCTTGGATCGGAATGAGTGGGGGCATGATTTACATGCGACTTCAAACAGTGATGCATTGAGCCAATGTATGACACTACTGGCTTTTGAAAGTTCTCCTAAAGTAATATCTATTGCTAACAACTTTTAGCCGAAGGGTATATTCCGATGACTGCACGACTCTCTCTTTTGGATGAGCCCGAACAAGAATCGCCATGGGCTGAGGCTCCTCGCCCTTATTCTCATTCTGACCAACGCTCCATAGTGGGCGGTCACCGTCTCGGTGATAACTCACCGTGGGGGTCTCAAATGTCCATCAATGTCTCGGCACCCCAAGAGATCTACCTACCAGGAGTGCAGTCAAATCGATATATCCCGACCATTGCTGTGCGGCCATCCGACCCGTTTGATGGGGAAAACTATGCCCGCGCACAATACAAACCCCCATCCAACGCAGGGAGGCTCGACTCGGATACTGGCATCAATACTCCGTCTGTTGCTCTCTCTAGTCGAACTTCCGTCACATCCACATCTCACGAACTAATTGATTTGGGTGATTTGAGCGCCACTAGCAAGTTGGAGGTTGAGACCGGGTCTCAAGCTGCGTCTTCAGTGTTCTCAGAACCAGTGGCAAGCGGAGCTAGGTCATTGTCAGAAAAACAAAACCTCGCACCTTCCGTGGTGCAACAATCACAACAACCCCAAGCAAGCCCCGTACTATCTGCTACAGAAGCTGCACGACAAAGGGAGCAAAGATCAGAAACCTACACCATTCGACATATCCGATGGACCGATCAAAGTGGTCAACTGCTGGAGTCCCCCATTTTGGTCCAAAATCAAAATGGACCATGTCCACTGCTGGCCCTTATAAATGCACTAGTGCTGCGAGCGAACCCAAACGCGCACCCACCAATCGTTAGAGCTCTGTCAACCCGCGAGCAAATTTCTCTGGGTCTGCTAATCGAAGCAATGTTTGAAGAGCTGACAACATGCCTCGGCCCTGACGACGAGTTCCCAGACATCGAGGCCCTCACTCAGTTCCTGACAATGCTGCATACCGGCATGAACGTCAACCCACGTTTGACATTGGTAGGCACATTCGATGTATCCGTCATCTCTCACATAAACTAACCCATTGTTAGGAGTCTACTGAAGGATTTGGCCATTTCCTCGAAACTGGTGATCTTCGGCTGTATAGCACATTTGGTATACCATTGCTCCATGGCTGGCTAGCCTCTTGGTCTAGTCCTACTCATGCTGCAATGTCACGGACCGGTCAGTATTACGAGGATATTCAAATGCTGCCTTTTCGCAGACGCGAGTTTGAGGAACGGGCGGCGCGAGGCGAGGCACTTGAACCTGAGGAGGAGAATTTGATGGCGGATATCCAAACCATTCAACAATTTGTGGAAATTGAGAACGCGACACAATTAAGCCCATTTGGCTTGACACAGCTCTCGACTAAACTTACGCCCGGATCTGTCTCCATTCTTTTCCGCAACGACCATTTTTCAACTCTATATAAACACCCACAGTCTCACCAACTTTATACTTTAGTTACCGACGCTGGCTATGCGGGCCATGCCGAGGTAATTTGGGAATCTCTGGTCGATGTGACGGGGTTTAACACGGAGTATTACTCTGGCGACTTTCGCCCCGTGGGTGCTGGTCCCTCGGCCCCATCTGGCCCCGACTCTGCCAGTCCCCGAGCATCGAATGAGCCAGGTACTCATTCGGAAAATACAAACGAAGCATCGGAATCCCCCGAGCCGGCTCAAGAGCAGAGTGATGCAGACTATGCATATGCGCTTTCACTTCAGTTCCAAGAAGAAGAGCGACGTGAAAATGCTAGGAACGAGCAGGCTCACGATCTTCGCACGTCTGCTCCGAGTAATTCTTCCAGTCGACCATCGCCTTCGCCTCGTATGAGCAATGTACCTAATCGATCTTCGAGCGTTGCCAATGCAGTTGGTTCTCAGCCTAGACCTCAGCCACAATATGGGTCCGACATTGAGGACCCAAACGCACCACCTCCTCCCTATGAACAAGCTGCTAGCGGGCCACGCTATTCGCCCCCTGACAGAAGGTCATACGGTGGTGCTTCAAGAAATCAGTACCCCGGTAACCAGAATTCCCGGAATCGAACCTCCCAGTATTCTCACCGAACACGGCCATCTATGCGTGCAGGGGATCACAATGTAATGGAGACTGAACGTAACAAAGACTGCATAGTGATGTGAACAAAGCCAGATCTGGAAATTGTGAAAGGCCCTGATATTTTTCGCCAATGCACTCAATGATGGAATGAATATGACGCACCTACATACTCCTTATGCAACATATCTGGTTAATCTGCATTATTCCCCATAAAACGTGCTACACTAGGTAGTCTCCTCATTCTCCACGGGTTCATCAAATCCAACACGGAGGTTCTCCGCGCCTAATCAACACATGTAAACCCGGTGAGATGTAAAAATGCCTACCTGGTTTCGGACTTGTCCGTATTGATCCTAATTTGCCCTAGAGGTGCGGAGATTAAAGGACTCTCATATTCTATTTGTGGGGAAGAGGCTTCTCATTGGAGGAGTTATTGCGCCTTTTCCTAGCTAGTCTTCCCCTTGGAGAGAGACAAAAGGTACGCAATCTATTGCAATCCATGCCAAGCATAGGAAACAACTCATCTATGGGGCCTTTAGCCTAAGTCAAGGGTGGCGTTTTGGCACGCTCTAATGTGGTCCTTGAAGAACACCACGGTCCGCCGGCCCGCAGAGGTGAGTAGGATTAGGGCATAGTATGAAGAATGCTGTGATGATCAATTTGGCCATAAATATCCTTGGGGTGCCCTTTGATTTCGTCCAACTTTGCAAGTCAGGTTCTGTGGATTCCCTTCAATATTAGATCTCGTCATGCAGATCCTCCTTTCTGGTGCCCTCGTGGCTCTCGCTGGCATAGCCCAGGCCGCCACTACCACGCTGACAACAACGACCAAGTCTACAGTGCAGGCAGCTGCTGCCTCGACAGGAGCTGTTTGTACTGGAACATTTAACGCAATCTCAGCTGCGGATTTTGTCTCTAATCTGCACCCCGGTTGGAATCTGGGAAATACCCTTGATGCTGTCCCCAATGAGGGATCTTGGAACAATATACCCGTTGTGGGGTCGACATTTGATACTGTGAAGGCTGCCGGCTTTAAGAGTGTCCGACTCCCAGTTACCTGGGCTTATCACTTTACCGGAAGCTCGCCTGATTGGACTGTTGACCCGACATGGTTGCAGCGAGTCTCCGATGTGGTTGATATGATTGTGGCCCGTGGGCTCTACGCCATCGTTGATGTGCATCATGGTATGACGAAGATGACCTTGTATCCAATATTATTCTTTACTGACACAACCCAGATTCGTGGGTGTGGGCTGATTTTTCCCAGTCCGGAGCCAATCTTACCATGATTGAAGAGAAATTCTATAGTCTCTGGTATCAAATTGGAACCAAGTTGGCCTGCAAATCCAACCTTGTCGCCTTTGAGCCTATCAATGAACCCCCGTGCAATACTGCGGCCGACGGTGCCGAGCTTAACAAACTGAATAAGATCTTCCTCCAGGCAATTAACGATGCTGGTGGATTCAACTCGAAAAGAGTTGTTACTCTAGTTGGTGGTAGTGAGGACAGCATCAAGACTGCAGATTGGTTTGTTGCACCTTCAGGATTTTCGAATCCATATGCTATTCAGTTCCACTACTACAGTCCCTGTGAGTCATAAACCAGTTTATCCCCTATATAGGTATAATGTGTCAAGTTGTGCTAAGTGGCTGGCTTCTAGACGACTTTATTTTCAGCGCTTGGTAAGAGCATAGACCCAGCACGTTTGACATCATTTACTGACTCCAAACAGGGGAAAGACCATTTGGGGCTCCGACAGCGACAAGACAGCCGTACAGTCTGACTTCCAGCGGCTGCGCAACGCTTTCCCCAATGTACCTCTCGTTTTGGGTGAATACGATGCTTCACCCACCAACACCGAGCCCGCTGCTCGATGGAAGTACGTTGACTTCTTGATCAAGACTGCAGCCAGTCTCGATATCTCCTGCGTGCTGTGGGATAATGGATTGGATCACTTGGATCGAACCACCGGAGTCTGGCGTGACCCTAACTCACTCTCCATCATCACAAAATCCACCGAGTCTACTGCAAATAGTTTGCCAGATAGTACTGAGGACGGTTATGCACCCACCCAGTCATCGTCGGCCTATATTTTCCATCAGTATGGAACGGCCGTGACAGCACAGACTCTTCCATTTTTATTCAACGGTAACACGCTCTCGTCAATCAGTGACTCTACTGGCTCGACATTGTCGGGAACAGATTATTCTGTCTCGGGTGCGAACATAGTCTTCACAGCTTCATATTTATCCACGCATCTTTCGGCCACGACAGCACCAGGTGTCATTGCCACTTTAACCCTGAAATTCTCCGGGGGTGATTCGTCTCCTGTTATTCAAATTGTTCAATGGAAGGCCCCAACTCTGTCGTCAACATCGGCGGTGGCCTCGTCTGTCTCTGGCTCTGACTTGTCAATTCCAATCACCTGGGGTGGACTGCGAACTGTCGCTGCCGTCAAAGCTTTGACCAAGAGTGGAACGTATCTGGTCGATGACTGGACGGTATCACTAGGCCCCCTGCAGAAAGCCAGAGCTGTAAGCTGAGCTCTGTTCCCTTATTTGTACATTTCGTCAATACTAACATGTCGATCTAGACCTACAGCAGCCAGTATAACTGGGACGACTCCCATGTAATTCTCACTTCGTCTGCTATTAGCTCTGTCATCTCTGCTGGCCAATCGACTGTGTTCACGTTCGAGTTTTTCCCGCGGGATAATGGTGCTGTGAACGCTGTCAACTTTACTTTGACTCTCTGATGAAATTTTGTCTCAATGATGTGGTTGTACTAAAGAAAGTGGTTCGACTATATTATAAGGATTTGAGTGCGCTTGATCCTTCCCAGCCTCAATATCAAATATCAACATTTATGTACAAAATAACACCCAATGCATCGCTGTCATCCCGTCATTAAAATTTATTGCAGATGGCCAAGATCAATACAGGGTCTTCAACTCCCGCAAAGGAAGATGAGGGTCGTATTTATCCCACACGATCTTGTTCTTCTCATTCAAGTGCGCACCTTCATCCGTGATGCTGATTATCGAATCTGTCTCCATGACCTCATGGCTACTGAACCCCCACTTGTCGCGTGGGATCCACAAGGTTGGTGGTGGTGATGCTACACATGGCTCAAAATAGGCTGTGCGCATCTCTTCGGGTGTGTAGGAGACCCCCTCGACATTGCGGCGAACCTTTTGACGCAATGCCGCATAATCCTTGTATACGTTCGGGTGGAACCATCTCCAGAAGGCCATTGCGCGTGGGCGGCGTTCTTCGTTGATCGCTGCCACTGCATCTTCTTTCTCTTGAAGCATTTCCTCTTCGGCGTCAAGCGAACGTGGTAAGAAAGTATTCAGGGGGGCGAGTGCATCGTTGAGTGACATATGTGCTAGGATGTTGCCGACCATGAAGAGGGCCATGATGATGGCTGGGCCGATCGCGCCCTTGATGGCACAAAGTCCTATCAAGCAAATCTCAGCCAGGTAGAGACCTGTTAACAGATGTTGCAGGGCTCTTGGGTAGACTAGTCCCTTTGTGTCGACTTCGATGTCATATACGAAGAGGAAGTTGTATCGATAGGCTTGGTATACAAGATAGAGTCCAAGGAAGGCAAATCCCAGAATCAGAGGTGCGATGCATGAATACGTCAACGCTAGAGAATTGAGTCAGTCAATCCTCGTTGGGGCATGCTTTAGGGCATCGCTTACCAATTACAGCCATGTTGGTGAAGATGGGGAAGACATTGCCCCAGCTGAGACTGGCAAGTTCAGCCCATCCTTGAAACAGACGACGAGGGGAATAGGCAAAGAACGTGGTGACAAATTTGAACACCAATGCGCTGACAATTTGAACAAGAGCCATGGAACTCATGCTTAATCCTTGCAGCATGAAGTAAGAGATGTAGAAATTGGTCGCCTTGGGTAGGTTTTGCGCCAGTAGATCTTTGACCGAGAGAGGATCCTTGATAATTTGTGCAGTAGCAGCCGACGCAGCAGAGGTCAAGGTCGTGACCAAGAACACTTGTACTACTTGAAAGACAAAGTGAGCGGTTTGTGTGAACAGCTCAACTCGTGCCTTTGATGGGACTCCAGCCCGTCTAGCGCATACTATGTAGAAGTTAGCAGGGATTCGAGGAATAAGAACCTGGGGAGCGTACTGCGACATATGATCGGCACGAGTGACATCAACGCCGCTAGAGCCGCGGCGGGCAAAAGACCCTCAATTGCACCTTTTATGAAGTCGGGTAAGTCAAGGATGAAGCCAAGAAATGGAATTAGCGTGCAGATGTATGTGACGTTCGAAATTGCACCAACGATAGCTGCCGGAAATGACCAAAAGATGACCATCGCAGCCAGAAACCCCTGTACTGCGAATCTTCTAACAACTCTTTGCCACCAGCTAAGATTCAATGCCGACCATACAACCTCGCGAGGTGAAACTCCAATAAAGCGAGGCGTCATATGAAACGGTTGGTGATGCGACAGAGTTTGTAGGGCGACTTGTGCATCGGCCTGGCTGTTGAATTCGACAAAGATGGCACTCAGCTGTTTCGCTTCGCCATTTTGGTGCTTTGCTTGTAGATTTGATACCTCTTCGGTTTTCTTTGCGAGTTCGGCCCGATACCAGTGGATAGAATCAACCTTTTCGCCAAAAATTCTCAGTCGATGCATGGGACGTTTGACCTTGTGAGACCATGCCGGGTTGCTTGACTCGCAGTCGAGACACATGTCGATGTTCAGTTCGCCTGTTTTGATTGCTTGAGTGCGGACTTTGTTTGCTCGCCGAATGAGCTTGGTCTCTGCGGTTTCCAATTTTTCGGCTAGTCGATCTCGTCGATCAACCATCTTTTCCAACTTGGAGCAGTCGGAGGTGATCCAGATTCGGCGGATCGAATCTCCAAATACTTGTCGTATTTTCTTCTCGTTCTTGTAAGCGTCGGGAACTGACATAAACAGGACTGTACGGGACGACATTCGAGTCACGTAGGCAGGCGAGTTGAGGTAGGCCTGGCGGAGGTTTGCATAATACAGGCTTTCTCTGACCACAACATAAAACACAAACGCTACACTCGTCAGTAGGCTATTTTGTGGGTGAATACCGAGAAACTCACTAAAGTAAATACACGCCACTATAACATTGGCATAGTATCTGTTGGGGTTCTTGACGTTACTGAAACTCAAGATATCGAGCTGAGTATTGCCGTTGCCCCCAGTGGCATGGAGGGGTAGTAGAATCGGCCATGTAATCACACAGCCTGTCAGACATGTTGCGGCCAGGACACGCAAAAATCGTAAGAAAAGATAACCGTCAAGCGACGAGTGGTGGAGCACATGATTGTCTTCAATTTTTAAGAAAGTCCCGAGCCAGTTCACCCAGCCAGAAGGCAACTCGGGACTCCGCTGATGTTCGTGTATATCGGGCAAATAGGATCTTGGAGCGTACCATCGGCGCTGCGTTCGTCGAAATATCAGAAAGAGGCTGACCCAAAAGAGAGCGTATGCGAGTGCTGGCAATAGAGTCATCAACAGCGCCGAGCCTGAGGAGCCCCCTCCCCCGATGAGACCGCTGGCGATCTCACTGGAGGTGGTCGACGCGTCGCCTCGCGACGAACCAATATTTGTGTCATTATCCTAGATCCCATTAGCCAGGATTTTTCTCTATGGATTGGGGTTGTGATTATACCGTTATACTTGACATGGTGAGTATAGTCTCCGAAGTGAAACACAGGGAGACATAGGGAGTACAAGCCAAGTAAATGACAGAAATGACAATGATAAGAGAGGGGCCAATGAGTCGGGGAACAGAAGCAAAGAAAAAAGCAATACTCCGTACTCTTCAAATGGTCTTGATGACCTATCATCCCCAATGGAAATAGACAAGTTATAAAAGCTGATAGGCGAGATTGATCCAAAGGGTCTTGTCGATCCGATAGTTTGTGGGTCTTTTTTTGCCTTTGGTTTTTGCCTTGATGTAGAAGTGAAGTACAGAGTACTCCGTACGAAGTAATACAGAGGGAATTTCAAATATCAAATCTGGAGATCCCATAGAAAATCCATTTGTACGGAGTACGTACACACTGGAAAAAAGAGAAATTTTCCCTTTTGGCCCATGCGGGTCCAATTTTAAACCCCCCCCCCCCCATTTAGCTCCCCACTGATCGAGAATTCCACCCCTGAATATGAGAACTTTGAAGATTTGAAGTTCTGACAGGTTGGGAAAAGATGAATGTAAGATTGTATTCCATACATTTGGAATACTTCCAAGGCTGAACAGAACCTTGTAGCTCGGCTCTTTCTTCCCTTGATTATCAGCAATGCAAGGGGGGTAGAGGACTGGAAACTTTGTACACATGGATCTGGAGCCCTATGAAGGGTCACGATATATATGCCGAGAAACCGGTATACTCACGTGGAGTTATTCGAGAACATCTGGGTCTCATTACCTAGGTATGTTTAGATGGTAGATGGTAGATGATAAACAACCAAAAAGAGACTTGGAAAGGTGACATCTATGGATGTACGGAGTACTCCGTACTCCGTACATCGTGTGCATATGTTGTGCCACCTAGTACAACAGCCGAAGATACGAACCTTGGAAGTGTATTAACCGGAGTACATGCTTTGTATACTTTCAACTGTTCTTTCAAGTCTTTGGCTTGATCCAACTTCCATTTCCTTCCCTTTCCGCTTTAGTGCTCAGGCCTTGCCTTTTGCTCACTGGGTAGAACTGAGCACGCCCCTGAACTGATCCGCTCACTGAGCAAACCATGTGTCCATGACGAATACTGATTATTGATACCACATAGCTCGAAATTGGGAAAGAAGGCATGAACCGAGAAGATTAGCTACTCCTGAGTACAGTGGCAGTTCAAAAATCTGAATCCAGAGACCAGGAAAACGGTCGAACCAGATCCACCGGGCAAAGACCACTTTGTGTGTTGCTAGCCAGCAGCGTCGCAAGCGATAGTTGATCAGTGAAGCCAAGCATTTGGGCGATGCCCCAGTGACATCATGGCCTCGAGGTTTGTGACAAGGTCTCACGTCACGATCTATGTAATTTCTCCCCTCTTCTCGTCTCGGTGAAAACGGTAAAAACCAGGGATACCAACAGATCGCCATACAAATATCCTCGCTGCTACTCCGTTCAGGGAATCATGTCACGTGTGTATCAAAGCGAGAGCGTTGTGTCAGAGGAAGGTGCTGGGACGTTTCTCGCGCACCTTCCCTCCGGTACGCCCGTTTACTGTTATAACCAACAGTGCGCTATGGGGAGCCTCTTTCCTCCGTATTCGGTCGAAGATTCTTTTGTCGTCTTGAAACACTTTCCGGCAGAGATACTAGCCGAGTCCGAGGGACAATTGCCAGGTCGCTGTGACTATTCGCCATCACTTCAAATTCTCATTTTAACAATACCTAGTCAACCACACGAAGAAGCGGCGTCCGATTTTGAGGCACTGATTGTGAGGCGCGCGGGAGAGATGAACGTCAACAGAAGGATTGCGAAATGCGGAGCGACTCTCGTGGATACCCCGGAGCGAAATAAGCAGGCAGACCGATCCTGGAAGCCAGCCCGCCAAGGGAGAGAATTCCCAACGGTGGTATTAGAAGTTGGCTTTTCTGAGACATCGCTAAAACTAGAGAGGGACATCGCTTGGTGGATCAATGGATCAAAGGGCGAAGTGAGAATGGGGATCACAATCGACATCAAAAGAGGATCTCACTCCATTGAAATCAAATCCTGGACTCCAGCATTCGAGCCATCACTACGCAATATCTATATCACAGCAAGTGGTCGCCAGGTTAGCGACAGACGCATCGAAAATCCACCGCCACCTCGAATGACTGGGAGAATTCTCATTACGAGAGGGAGAGATGGCTCCAACCCTACAATGGAAGGAGAGCCCTTGACTATACCATTTCACACTCTGCTATTGGATGAGCCAGGAGAAGGCGAGGGTGATTTCGTGTTCACAGCGGAAATGCTGTTGCATGATTTAGCAGAACCTGTCTGGGATGCGATTGACGACGCCGAAGGGATCAAGGCCATGAAGAGGAACAATCATCGCACTGCGTGATCAATGCAGCCTCATGTGAGACTGGGCTCTCTACACGCCTCTTTTTTTTGTTGAGAACGACTAAGAACACTCTATTTTATCCCGTAACATACTCCCCAGTAAACTACCTTAAGTATGTCTACCGCTGGCCGCAATTTTTAATCGACCTTGGTAATAGCGCATATGTCAGCGTGGATGGGTTTTATATCGGGAGTGTGCCGCTGGGGGGCGGGGAACCTGTTGGGACAATCCCATTGAGGCCTTGATATTTCACCGAAGCATTTCTAATGTAAGTGAGTGGGCTCCTCCAGTGTACATTTTAATCACTTCTTAGTTAACAAAAGTCTTCTTCTAACTATCTTTCACAATGTATTTGTTATGTAATCCGATTTTCCTCACGTTGTCTCTTCGTGGGAAAGTCGCCTACATCACTGGCCTCGGCCAAACCCAATCCGAAGGCTGGGGAATTGGGGCTGCTATCGCCGTTCTCTCAACTCAAAGAGGCTATTGAGACTGAGGGTGGAATTTGCGACGTCGTGGAAACAAACGTGACATCGGCTACATCAACAAAGGCCCTCGTGGAAGCTTGGATGGCTATACACGGACGCATTGACATCCTGATAAACGACGTCGGGAGGTCAGAGCCAGAATGTTCCGCTAAAATGATGGAGGAAATTTGGGCTTCCCAGGTGGACCTCAATCTCAAAAGTGTGTTTTTGATGTGTCAACACGTTCTACCAGTAATAGAGCAGCAAGGCTATGGTGCAGTGGTGAGCGTCGCCAGAATCGCCAGTTTGAGGTACAACAGAAAACCTCAAGTTGGATACTCTGCGACGAAGGTTGCCATCATTCAGTTGATGACAACAACAGCTGTCATCTATGCACCCAAGGGTGTGTGTTTGAGCACTGTTGTTCCTCGGCTTATGGACACCCCGTACACAAAATGCATGGTGTCCAGATATGCGGAAGGTCAAGCGGAAAGATATATGGAGATGCGTCATGCGCATGGTCCGATCGGGAAGATGGGCAACGCGTGGGATGTTGCAAATGCTGTGCTTTTCTTGGTTAGTGAAGAAACACAGTATATCACTGGTCAAGACCTCATCGTAGATGATGGCAAAACATCTTCGATGGGGAGGACATGATTGGAAACTGAAGGCTCCTAGGCAGACTTGATAGAATTGCGAGATATTCAAGAATCGGAACAATATATGTATGTACATATACAACATCCTTGGAATAAGGCTTCACTTCTTAGGTTCACGATTCTCCTTGGAGACAGGTAGGAACTTTGTGTGCGAACCCTTCGAAACCAACGGACCCACTTCATCGTCGACGACCCGGGAAATTTTGACAGACGTGAAGGCCATTGACTTCCCCACCCGATCAGCAACGGCAAAGATATCCAGAGTATCTCCGACGGTGGCAGTTGATAGATACGTAACGTGGATATCAATGCTTGCACCTGTTCTCTCATATCCGTGTGTGGCTATCGACATGCCCCCAGCCCAATCGATGATGGCTGCAGAGACAGCACCGTGAATTGTGCCCCTGGAATTGACATGTTCCGCTGTGAGCTCAAGTCGGGCCTGCATCTGGCCGCGAGTTGCACTAATAATATCAACATCGTGTAGAAGAAGACGATAGATAGGGCTGTCATTTTTGGTTCGCTCCCAAACCCCGCGCACATGCTCCAATTCGGTGGTAGTCATGATGAGTGATGACTGTACGGAAAGGAAGTTGGGAGAATGAGGATATGGAGAAAACCACAGGATTGAAAATTGTAGGGGAATGCGGATGGGGGATTTTCGTTGAAGTTCGAGTCGGAGGGGCCCAGAGCGGAATGTGCCGCCTTTGCAACGGGGTCGATCCAAAAGGGAACCGGGAAAGTTGGGGATATAGGATGTATCTCAATCTGTTGCAGAGACATCTTGATACGTAGTATGTCTATTGTTTTGACGTCCAGTGTCTCTATATGATCAATTGGAAGGGGTGCCCAGATTTGATATCGATCTCTATAATCGCCTAGTTACATAAAATTTCCAGCATGTTTAAGAAACCAAGTTCGTTCTTGTACTCGGCAGTCGAGAAATTGTCATAGATATGAGAAACATATCGAATATTATGAAATACAAATCACAAAAGTCCCAAATCAAAATGGAATCCTGTAGTAGATGAAGGTGGAAAACGAGATGGGCGGTGAATGTGGTGATGATTGCAGAAAAGGGGGAGACAACAACAACACCGACTCTTCGTCATCTCGCAAAATGGAGAACTCAGCAAGGACGTTCAATTCGTCCTTGGAGGCCAAACAGCCCTTCCCTCCCCTGTTGACCGAAGACCCTATATCCCCGGAAGAACCGCAAGAGAGTTATGAAGACGAGAGTATCACCTCCCCCGGATATGAGGAGATTGAGGTGGAAGACGATGCGGATTTCCAGTCGCACTACTCGCTAGAGCATCAATCATTCTCCGATACAGACTCCGATGATTCTTCTAACATTGAGCGGAACCATCCATTTTGCCAGTCCTCCAGCTCTCTCTATGGCCCCAATGCATTTGCGCCTCCGTTCTACAATCGTCCACCCACCCCTCTACCGCCCTCTCCCTCACTTACCTCTCTTCTTCGGCCGCCCTTCTCGACTACTACATCACGCCCAACTACCCCGGACAGTTCCGATGTAGAGACTCCTAACGATACCGAGGCGGCAGTCGCCAAGTCAGCTCGTCGTGCAACCACCGTCCCGCGCGCCAGTCCCAAGGTTCCTACCTATGAATACTATGGCTTCGTGTTATACCTAGCTTCATCATTGGCTTTTTGTAAGTCTCATGGAAAATTGTCGGCGCAGTCTCTTGTAGTCTCGCACATACTGACCGGACCAACTTAAGTGTTTTATCTCCTATGGTCTTATCTCCCATCACCATTCCTCCACCAGCTAGGTATTCACTATTATCCCAACCGTTGGTGGTCGCTAGCGATCCCCGCATGGCTAGTGATGCTACTTATCTACATATATGCTGCGCTCGCCACGTATAATACAGGCTACCTTACTTTGCCCATGCACAGCATCGAGAACATTGTTGATGAGGTCGCGAATGTATCGGTGATTGATGGAAAGGCTCGGAGACGTCCCGGTGGTGCTACCAAGATGAAGCCCGGTGCCACCTCCTATCAGATCATGGGCCCCCAAAATCGCAAGGTCAATTGGCGAGAAATTTGGAGTGAGGGAACCGACGCCGTCATGGACGTGCCGGTAGGGGGCGTGTGTGAGGTTTTGTATGGCCAGGATCGAGAGGAAGACCTTTATCATCCGGCTGCAGACTCATAGCTTCTCAGTCCAATGGATTTTACCAATTTGATCAAGCTGATAACTCCAAACTCCTGATTTCAGTTGTTCCTGTTTACTTCTGGGATGCGCCAATGACGTCGCGTTATAGAACCTGCAATCACGTGACTGGCAGATCGGGGTCTGGCCGCTTTCCGCCTTGCTGCTCATATCACCTAAACTATGGACATCGAAAACGGCCGTTACTGCCCGCTGGTCGAAAGAATAATCTCATAATGTCAGCAGAAAGGCCCTCAACCCCACCTTCACAGCCCAAGGGCTCGGCGGCAGGACAGCTTCCCCGCGCTCCTATCACTCCAGAACAACAACGGAGGATGGTAAGTTCCTTCCAAGCGTGCGACATGGTCAGCCAAAACTAACCGGTGTTGCTGATAGGAAATTAATCGCATGAAAGCTAAAGCTCTTCGGGAGAAACGGGAAGCCGAACTATCTCAAGCCGCTCCAAGTACCTCCCAGCCTGCAACAGGCACCAAGCGCTCGTTCACCTCGATGGCGGCATCTCAGCCTGCCAATATGCGCGATGCATCTTCATCAAATCGACCGCTGGACTCCATCAAGCCAGCCCGAAACTTCACAAGCTATGTCGACTACGATTTTAGCAAGATGACTGACACGAAGGGTGGATTTTTGACACAAGAGGATGACCCGTTCAACAAACAACTACACGTGCCGGATGGGAAAGAAGCGCAAAAGCCAGCACACATGACGCAGAAGGAATGGGAACGCCATCAGATACTCCAATCACTAAAGCGAAACCGGGAGGGGCCCTTTGAACCGGGTCTAAGTGTCCTAGATGATAGAAGCAAGCAGAAGACATGTCGTGAATGTGGCAGTCTCGAAATTGATTGGAAATGGGAGGAAGAACTAAAGTGTTGCATCTGTCATGCTTGCAAGGAGAAGCACCCAGAGAAATACAGTTTGTTGACCAAGACGGAAGCCAAAGAGGATTATCTCTTGACAGACCGTGAGTACCTAATTGTCGGCTATGAAAAGAGAGATGTGCTAACCAGCCTGCGCATAGCCGAACTCCGAGACGAAGAACTCCTCCCACGGCTCGAGCGTCCGAATCCACACAAATCTACATGGAACAGCATGATGTTGTATCTACGATACCAGGTCGAAGAATACGCATTTTCCGACAAGAAATGGGGCTCGACGGAGGCGCTGGATGCTGAGTTCGAGCGGCGAGAAAGTGACAAGAAACGGCGACGGGAGGCCAAATTCAAAACGAAGCTGCAGGAGCTGAAGAAACGCACACGTGTGGAGGC
This sequence comes from Penicillium italicum, assembly GCA_002116305.1. Lineage (NCBI taxonomy): Eukaryota > Fungi > Ascomycota > Eurotiomycetes > Eurotiales > Aspergillaceae > Penicillium > Penicillium italicum. Next base: position 48,767 of record KZ108105.1, on the reverse strand, counting down.
CTACCGACGCAATCGTCAAGGTGCTTCGGGCGGAGAGTTTGGCGACGATCTCGGTTCTGGGCGGAAGCATGTTCATCAATGGGGCCGATCCATTGATAATCCAGAAACTGGAATTGGTGTCAAGACATGTATAGAATGTGGGATGGAAGTGGAAGAACTCGAGTTCTAGACGAGCAGAATGTACCATAGTATGAGACCACGAGCCAATTCAGCATTTGAATCTGAATAATTAGTCTCCGGTATTGAAAAGGATCTTCGAATGAGTCTTTATGAGGGACTTACTTTCGATGAATTATTGCTGTTTCATTCTCATGCCGTCGAAGTATAAAACGTCATTTACACCTAGACCAACCGAAATATATTGTTCCAAGTTAATGATGACAAGAGTATGTAAATTTGCAATCAAACTCGATTTCCACTTGAAATCTTATATCAATACTTCATGCACATCAGACAACTGTAACATTTAAGTCTATGGTGCATCTATGCTGTGGAGTATGTATTAAGCGTCCCATGGGCCATATAGTTGGCGCCTGAGGATTTAGGCATTTACAATTATCTCAACTTTCTTTGCTGGTTATATGTGCAGGAACCGGCCTTGATTGTTCCTATCACTATGAATCTACTATCACATTAAAACATCTCTCATGTCCATCTTTCATACGAAAACCCTTCCAATCCATCCAATTGCTTACCAAATTATCATACATCCAGGGCTGGAACTAGCGTGCAGGTCAATCTTCTCCATCTGGAAGGCGGTCAGCGCCCCCCCAAGGCCATCTTCACCATAACAAAAGATCAGTGAAGGCACATTCTCATCCTCGTAACTTTCCTATCATTGTCCGACCTTGCTCCTCTCCTTTGGACCTTCCTCCCTAGGAAACCTCATTCACAGGCTGACTCGGTGTGGGACGTGGTTTCTTGCCGTCGCCATTAGGGGACTTGGTTCGCTTACTGCGGATACGATTTACCGGGGTCAGGAGAAACCAAAGCTCGCACCTTACTCGTCATTTGATTTACTACTGGCCTGATTTTGCCCTTGGTACCTCCTGCAGTGCTTTGACCCTTCCGAGCCTCGACCTGTCCTGTATCTGTTCATGTCCTGGCAATCTCCATCAGCTATGGCTGGGATCGGAGGAATGCCCGGCGCCATGGATGGTTCGAATGGCCCGCAGGGGACGGAATACACATTACAAGGTGAGCATGGATTCATTTTTGGTTTCTTGAATGCCATTGACTGATAACCGTTTCCAGGTGTAATGCGCTTCCTACAGACAGAATGGCACCGACATGAGCGCGACCGCAATGCATGGGAGATTGAACGAGCAGAGATGAAGTCTCGCATTGGCCGATTGGAAGGTGATCTGCGCACAAGCAAGCGCCTACATGAGTCCCTTGGGAAGCATGTTCGGCTGATGGAGACCGCCTTAAAGAGGGAGAGGGAGAAGGTCAAGAAGCTTTCGAACAACGAACAGTCTGAAGATTCTAAAGATCCCAAAGATGCTGCGCGTGAAAGCGTCAATTTCCTAAAAGGTATGTGACTCGCAATTTGTATGCCAGCACGCGACGTGGAAATATGAACTGAGTTATTTCACCAGCGCACCGCCCCAAGCCGAGCACGGATCATGACAATGATGAAGAACCCAACAACGAAAACCAGCATGAGAGTCAAATTGAGGGCATAGACAAGGTCCGAACTTACCTGTCCAAAGCCTCCCACGAGATCGCCTACCATGTTATACCCGCCTCCCACCCGCCACCTGACATGAACGACTCCGATATGTCAGGTCAGCTTTATGGCAATTCGCAGCTGTCGCAACAGAACCTGGAGGAGGCTTATCTTCAGCAGCAACGACAGAAGGCGAATCACGTTATGGCGCGTGAAATGGCCTTACAAAAACAACAACCGATGTCCAATCACTACTCTGAAAATGCCATGGCTCGTGCTCAAAATCAGTATCTTTCTCGGGACGGCATGGAGCGACGGTCAATAGACCCGCAGGAAGCTCCCGTCGCAGCAAGCGAAAATCGAACCCAAGTATACGAACAGGGCATAATGGAAGATCGCCCAAACCAGTCATACGAGGCCCAGGGCCCTCGAGTTGTCGTCAAGGAAGATCTGGATCTGCAAAACTTGATCGAGGAGAGAACAGAGGATGTGGATGGATGGAATTTTGACGAACCGGCGGAGCAGGAACTTGTGGTCACCGAAACCGTCCCGCCCCATCGCCCGGATACCGATGCTTTCCCAAATGCCAACTTTATGCACTCTGAGTCGACCAAGGGCGGGTCTCTCCCCCACCGAAGGAAGAGTTTGGAATCAAGGCGTAAGGGTGATGGTGCAATCAATTCCCGGGAAACGGGTGCGACCTCCGGACAACAGCAAGATTCCAACTTCCAAGTCCGGGTTGAGTTGCGTGGCCACTTGGATGTGATTCGATCTATCATCTTCACCGGTGGTAGCCCAGAGAATCCCGAGATCTGCACTTGCAGCGACGATGGAACGATCAAGAGATGGACCATCCCAGGTACTTCTGGTGGCTCTGGAGCTGGTTCTAGTCGTGGCTCGGACGTCACAAGCACCTTTACTCATCGCGGACACGAAGGCGCCGTGACTTCCCTTGCCGCCTGCTCACCCTCCCAGAACATCTCCAATGGCGGCCGTGCTTTAGGTAAAGGGTTGGTGTTTTCAGGTGGCCAAGATGGCAGTGTGCGTTTATGGGAACCTGAGCGGATTGATCCCAAGGCCACCTTTAACGAGCATAAAGATGCAGTCTGGGGACTCTGCGTTCTGCCCGGGACCATGGGCTCTGTCTTTGGCGACTCAAGCAGCCAATATGGTGGATCAGATCGTATCCTTCTGGCCTCCGGCGCAGCAGATGGCTACGTCTTTATTTGGGCTATCGGCGCCGCACCCCCGTCTGCAAATCGCCGTCAAGGTACTCGCCAGCGGGCGAACTCAAATTCAATGACTTCCGGTTCCAACATCCCAACCTTGCCTCAACCCAGTACCGCTACAACCCCAGCTTTCCATTACACCATTGTTCATCGCATTACCCGCCCAAACTCTCCTTCCCCAACATGTATCAGCCCCTTGTCTCTTGCAGGCGTCAACTTTGTCGTCTCCTACTCGGATGCCTCTATCATTGTCTATGACACGCGGACCGGCGAAGAAATTGCGACTATGGCCAGCCTCGAGACCTATGATGGCACGCCAGCTACTGGGGTGAACTCAGTCGTCGCCACGACCGTGGGCTTTGATGGAACGGTCAATCTTGATCCCAACCGCGCAATTGCCGAAGAAGAAGAAGTGGTTCATGGGGCTACTGGATCAAGCAGCGTAGAGGGTGTAATAATCAGTGGTTACGAGGACCGATACATCCGCTTCTTTGATGCCAATAGTGGTAGGTGACACCAAAAAGGATCTTGCTATCTCCCGCACCTCGCTAACATCTTGATACAGGTCAATGTACATACACAATGCTTGCTCATCCGGCTGCGATAGCGTCACTGTCACTATCTCCGGATGGACGTGAGCTCGTTTCCGCTGGCCATGATGCAAGCTTGCGATTCTGGAACCTCGAGAAGCGCAGCTGTACCCAGGAGGTGACACACTTCCGGCTGATGCGTGGCGAAGGAGTCTGTGCCGTGGTATGGAGCCGTGATGGCCACTGGGTCGCTGGTGGTGGTGGAGACGGCGTGGTCAAGGTCTGCTCCCGATGATTGAAACGACGGAATGAAAACCCTTGTATGATTCTTCCTGCGTTATACCTGTGTGTGTATCTCTTCGCGTGTGCTCGTCGTTCCCTGTATGATCCCATGAACTGGATGAGCGATTGGCCGGACCAGTTCTTCCGAGCATTCGCAACGGTGTTCACCGACGCTGTGTGGTCTCTCCTACGTGATTTTGCTTTCTTTTCTTTTTTTTTCAACATGTGTACTTTTTTACTTCGCTGATAATATGTTCGACAAAGATTCCCTGGCGTGCGTGAATGTTTTCTTCCCTTCAACTGTTTCGGCACATGCTCTACTTTCTCCGGGAACTACAACATATTTTGTTCGAATACTGTTCCATTTGCTCTTGTGATGGGCTCTTGATTGGGTTTCAAGGTACTCTTTTGGAATGATCCCAATATTTGACGTATCGGTTGCTTGGTGTGGATGGTTTCCCCCCATTTCTGTTTGAATGCGCCCATGTAGATTATGGCTTGGGCAGTGATAGCCCATGTTGTATGTATAACATTTGAATCCAAGCTATTCATTGAGCAAACTCGGTCTTGTTAGACTATCATGGACACGAGACACATGTGAAACAACTGGAACAAATACAGATATTATTCGATATTGAAATTATCTCGCTGGGCTGTCGTGGAGGTAAACACTATTTGGTTGAGCTCCATGCCTCCTTAAACACCACTCTCAGCCGTTTTGCTTCTTCCTCGTCTTTCAACCGCTGCTCGAGATAGCCTTGCAGGTCATCCCAGAAAGCCTCTGTATGCAATACCTCTTCACCACTCGGACCTATAGCAGGCTTGGGTGGTGATTCATCCCGCTTCTCTGTAATCTCCGGTTGAGTCACAGTAGATTCAACCACCTGGGCGCCACCGATGACCATTACCCCGATCTCGACTTCTTTACCTCCCGCCATAATCGCGGGTTCATCTGCCAATAGTTCGGCCAATGTCTTTCCGGTTCCAGTCACTGGCTTGCGCTTGTATAGGATCTTGATCTTGTCTAGCGGAACTTGGCCTCCGCGCGCATCGGTGACGCGCACTTGCACAGCATCCCGGATGTCCTGGAGAGAGGTGGTCGAGAGAGGGGCATTGGAGATCAGGAATTCCAAAGCAGGGTTGCGGGCAGACTTGACACGGACAGTGATTGATTTGGATGAGCCTGGTGCCTGTGTTGACCTCACTTTTTTGGGCATCGGAGGGTGCGGGGCTGAAAGGCGGGGGAGGGTGTACTATCATTTTCGAAAAGCATGTTAGAATAATCTTCATTGGTATGCCAAGCCAGGCATTGTTCGCATTGAGACTCACGGGAACTCGTAGTCCAATTTGCTCTGGGTCGAAGACATGGTCAGCGCGAAGCTTGATCGGCCGTGAGTCCAGCGTGGACAGGAATGATTTGGTGAAGGTAAGCTCCGACATGATGAGCAATTTAGATTAGGTGGTGGGGATTCTCAAGGCGAAGAATGAGAAAGAGAGAGAAAACAAATCCAAGGCGATAGTCGTTGGAGTAGTCGAGATATGGACCTGGGGTTTTACTTGATGTCGACGGGATAACAGATACCTTAAATATAAGGCGTCAATATAAATCAGTACCTGGGTACACCGCCTTTCTCAACTTCTGTACTGCTGGCAGTCACCGCCCGAAGAAAAAAAAAAAGACGGAAAGAAATTACAAGCTCCCCCAGAAAGCAAACACCATTAAAGTCCCCCATACACACCACTTTTTCATAATGGGTGTCGGTCGTCGTATGAAGAAGCAGGGCCCTCCGGCCCCGCTCGATGAGTCAAAAGTCACAATGCTCAAGAAACGCAAGGCTGGTGGGGCTGAGGCGCCTCCAAAGCCTGCACCAGCAAAGCGTCGCAGATCTGATGCCGACGAGGCCGTCTCGAAGAAGGAAGCCCCCAAGAAGAAGAGGGTCAATGGTGCTTCTTCCAAGACTGATTCCAAGGAACCTAAGAAGCAGCCGTCGGTCACAAAGAAGGCAGTGCCGGTGCCTATGTCTGATGATGATGAAGATATGGAGGATGATGATGAGTTCGGTGATCTCGATGGGATCAGTGAAGGCTCAATGGACAGCGACGATCTGGTTGAGGGACTTTCGGACCTAGAGGATGATAACTCGGTAGTCGATTCTGATGAGGAGGGTCACACCCGTGGAGCCATGTTCTCCGACGACGAGGACTCCGATGCCGAAGAGAGATTGACCGCCGCAAACATCGAGGGTCTGTCGCGGAAGTTGGATGCTGAACAACAAGAGGAGGAGGAAGCCGCCGAGCAGGAACTGCAGGAAGCCGCCATGCAGACCAACATCGCTGCCCCCGATGTGTTCGCCGACCAAACCCAGCAGGGACTCGCCCCTGATCTGCAGCTCCTTCGCCAGCGCATCACAGACACCATTCGAATCCTGGGTGACCTGAAGACCCTCGGCCTGCCCGGCAAGTCGCGTACCGACTATATCGATCTCCTGCTCGACGATATCTGCACATACTACGGCTACACTCGCTTCCTGGCTGAGAAGCTGTTCAACCTGTTCACCCCCAGGGAGGCCTTTGCCTTCTTCGAAGCTAACGAGACTCCTCGCCCTGTCGTTATCCGTACCAACACTCTGCGAACCAACCGCCGATCCCTTGCCCAGGCCCTCATCAACCGTGGTGTTGTCCTGGAGCCCGTTGGCAAATGGTCCAAGGTTGGCCTGCAAGTTTTCGAGTCTCCGGTTCCCCTGGGTGCCACCCCCGAGTACCTGGCCGGTCACTACATTCTCCAGGCTGCTTCTTCTTTCCTTCCCGTCATGGCTCTCGCTCCCCAGCCTAACGAGCGTGTCCTCGATATGGCCTCTGCCCCCGGTGGTAAGACAACATACATGTCCGCCCTGATGCGCAACACTGGCTGTGTTGTCGCAAACGATGCCAGTAAGCCCCGTGCCAAGGGTTTGATTGGTAACATTCACCGTCTCGGCTGCAAGAACACCATTGTGACGAACATGGATGCCCGCACTGCGTTCCCCAAGGCCATGGGTGGCTTCGATCGTGTTTTGCTCGATGCTCCTTGCACCGGTACCGGTGTTATCTCGAAGGATCCCAGTGTCAAGACCTCCAAGAACGAGCGTGATTTCCTCGCCATTCCCCACATGCAGCGCCAGCTTCTTTTGGCTGCGATTGATTCCGTTGATCACGCCTCCAAGACCGGTGGATACGTTGTCTACTCAACTTGCAGTGTGACAGTCGAAGAGAACGAGGCCGTTGTGCAGTATGTGCTTCGCAAGCGTCCCAATGTCAAGATCGTGGACACCGGTCTTGGTAACTTCGGTAGCCCTGGATTCCTCAGCTATATGGGCAAGTCTTTCGATCCCAAGATGGCCCTAACCCGCCGTTACTTCCCTCACCGCGAGAACGTTGACGGTTTCTATGTCTGCAAGCTCAAGAAGACTGCCGTGACCCCCGTGGCCAAGTCGGACGACAGCGAGCCCCGCTCCAAGGGTTCCAAGAAGGCTCGCAGTGCTTCCTCGGCTGCCTCCACGGATGACGAGTCCATTGACAGGACCCCGATTGTCGATGAGAACGGACACGCCGCTGATTTCGAGGGTGGTGCGTTCAGCTCTTTTGAAGATCCTGAGGACATGGAGCGCATTGCTCGTGCTGAGCGCAACCGTATTCGTCGCAAGGGTCTCAACCCCAAGGGTGTTCTGAACAAGCCCAAGAAGAGCAAGGTAGAGGTGTCAGAGAAGACTAGTGAAACGGCGGCACCAAGCCAGGAAGAAGAGAACAAGGCCGTTGCCTCGAAGAAGACTTCCAATGAGCCAAAGGGCGAGAAGAAGACCGCGGCAAAGGAAGATCAGAAGCCTGTTACCAAGGCTAAGGAAGAGAAGAAGCCGGTGACCACTGAAAAGGAGTCGAAGAAGACCGCGACCAAGGGCAAGGTCGAGAAGAAGGATAAGAAGTCGGCCAAGAAGGCCAGCAAATGATCAATGACTTGATCATGCATCTCGTTTTGTGTATAATTCTTCGTTTTTCGTTCTTCGGGCAAGTCAAAAGCATCATGTATTAGGTCCGGGACCCGGCGCATTGGATATACCTTTTGTTCAATTAAGATCAAACTGTGTTTCAAAAAGAAATAAAAAAAAGAGAAAAAAAAGAGTAAAAAGAACTTGATGTAAGATTATTGTGCTAAATCAAAGTCGTCCAAATTATCCAAGTCCTACATCGTCAAGTATAGAGGTCTTGTAGGAACTGTTTCTGAGCATCAACAATCTAAATCCACCATTTGTGGTGTGTGCATAACCAACATGAGAGTGTATAAACCAATCGCATAACTCCCCGACATCCCAAGTCACCATTCGCTAAAATCAAAGAATGTAAGTACTCAAAAATTCAAAACTAAGTCGGGAACATCCCGTCTATACTACAGTAGAGATACTATACCACTCTATGCCCGATATATCTTGATCACCTTCTTGACCTCTTTGCGGCACATCGGACACAGGCTCACGAGATTCGCACATGTCACACAGGAACAAAGGTGACCGCACTCAGCGAAGACTGCATCCATTTCCTCGGTGTAACAGATTTGGCACAGATCCAACTCTGCATCAGCCTCCTCCCAGTAGCTGATGCCCTTGCCGTGGCGTTTGCCATCCTTGAAGCCGCCGACATACTTGTTGCCTGTCGTCTTCTCAACATAAGTACCTTGTCCATGGCATACATCTTCGACCCAGTCACCGTCGTATGAGTCGCCGGTGGGGTAGGTTAGCTTGCCTTGGCCGTGGCGTCGGCCAAAGACGAAGTCGCCTTCGTACATCATGCCTGTGCTCGAGATGTGCTTGCCTCTACCATGGTGATAACCCTTGAGGAAGTAACCACTATAGTAGTCGTTTGTGAAGGTGGCTTCGATGGTCTTCGTGCCGGTGAAACCTTGGATTGGATGACCGCGAGACTCGGCCCACAGGTACTGAACTAGACGGTCAGGACTGGTGAACAATCCCGATGAAGAAAGTTGAGTACGCCTATGTTTGTGTTAGAAACAAAGAAATAACCTTGAAAAGCAGAGATGTGTACTTACTTATCCTTGGTTAACTTATCCCCGACGATGAAACAAGATCCATGCGGAGCCACCACATCATCGAAACTGTCAGCAGGCGACACAGCGGTGACGGCAGCACCATCGACTCGTTTCCACATGAGGAAATCTTGGCGAAGAGGCCGCCGTAAGTGGCGTCGGATGGACGCTTTGACGTTGGAATCAAGATTGGAAAAGAATGACCCCACGGTACGAAGCACTTGATTGTCTGCGTCGAATATTTGAACAAAATAATATGTATGGCCAACGGGTAACTTGACCTCCGATTGGGTCTGTTCATGAGGAGCTACTTCCGGCGTAGAAGACTCAACTTCGGAAGGTGATACAGAAGCGGAGCTTGTCGCTTCTTCTGTTGATGAAATTGCCGTAACAGCAACCGTGGCTTGTTGATCACGGGAAGTGATAGCAGCTGGCACCACTTCCTGTGATGCCCTGCCAGTAGCAAAAGCATCATTCTCTAGAGATAACGTGGCTAATGGAAGCAACGATCTATCATCGATAGCAGAGTTGACGGTATCTGAAGCAGTAGGACCCTCAAGGGGAGCATTTCCAGATGAGCTTGCCACGGCATCTCCTTCAGCCACAAATGTCACATTTTCAAGAGCCTCATAGATCGAATTCTCGACGACCAAATCATCTGGCTTATCCTCTGAAGTTGCGGCTGTAGGAGGGTCTGGGATGGCGAAGAACTGAGCGTCCTCTGCGGAAGATTAGCGGGGTGATCCTTGGAGATGAAGGTGAAAAAAATAACGTACCCTCCGAGATGGTTTCCATCCAGAAACGTATAGTGCTCAGCGAAGGATCCAGCGGAATGTTCAAATCCATAGTGCGATCAAACGCCAACGATGATCCAGATTGAGCAAATGAGTTACCAATCTGCCAGAAGCGAACCCGCTCAGGACCAATGGGTTCAGAGCCTGAGGACTTCCACATAGCAATTCTTTTACGTAGCTCTGCTAAGCGTGATGAACGGGGCAAAGTAATATACATGACGCTGTTTGCCGCTTTGGCCTGTGCCATGAGATCGTAGGAGTCAAATAGGCTAGTGAGCTGGTCATATTGGGGAAGCGCATAAACCTCAACTTGAACATCATCCGCAGGCTTGTCACCCGTGTGGTACACGCCTGTTTCATAGTATTGTTTCAAGGTCTCAGGCACTTCCCAAGGCCCTTGGGGACCGGGTAAGAGCTCCGATATCATATCACCACGGATATATATTGCCACGACAGGTACATCATGACCCTTCTTGTGATCCACAGCCTGGGAGGGATCGAGACCAAGGTGTGGACCCATGGCTGTTTTCTGGGTCAAGCACTCCACGCGGTTGTCACTGCCATCATCAAAAGCCAGCCATGTGGTACCCGGACCCGCTGGGCGAAGGATGCTAAAGAACTTGCCCGAGGTGCGGCGGCCACGATGAACAATATAGCCATAGAGGACATACTTGCTACCCTGGCCATCAACCACCCACGGGGTCAGATCCAGTTCCTCGTCCAGCTCTACTTTGTCATACCGCAGCTGCCAGCGTTTGGCCTTGTCTAGAATATGGCGGCCAAACTCGACATGAAGAACCGATGGAAGCGACCATCGACCGGGCTTAGCACTCAAGTATCCACTAATGGCATCGGAGGTAGACTTGGCTTGATCGACTGGAATGTAAAGACGTGAGTTGAAGCCAGTTGGCAGCATGTTCACAGGGACTTCGCCATCAGAAGAAGGAGCATGTATGGCCGGACTGTCAAAGAGGCGAGCAAATTGTTTTCCGGCCTCCATTCCCTTTAGCTCTAGCTCCAAGCTACGACGCAGACGCTCCCAGAATTCGGACACATCGCTCGAAAACTCATGCAGATTGCGCAAAGTAGTAGTCACGCAGTCCGTATCGACATAGCTCGGAGAGGTTGTTTGGCGGCGAAGCTGCCACAGAAGCCTTTGGAGAGCATCGCATAGGGGCTTCGGTCTAGCATCGGCATTTGTGAGATGTTCCAGTACGTCAATGCTTTGAATGATCTTGCAAAATGGACCAATGTGCAGCCACGAGGCAAGCCCGGCTACCTCTGGGCTATGATTGATGATCGAATCGCCCAGAGGTCGGTAACCGGTCAAGGCCATGCTATCCCAAGTTGGCTCGGAATCGCTTGGGTGCCACCAAAGGGACTTGGTGGGGTCGTTCACTACACGAATGTAGGCGTCAAACGAAAGCGTGTCGTTGTTCAGGAGAGCACGATGCTGACCCCGCCGGCGGGAGTGGATTTGGTCCCATGGGCCGTGGAAATATGTCCACCCCCAATCAAGGTTGTGAGTGTTGAATTGATGGCTAGAAGACTGCATCCACCCAGTGCGTGGCTCTTGAGGGTTGTATAGAATGACACCAACCTGTGCGGGCACACGCCAAGAGTCTAAGGTTCCATGGTCAGATCCGGGGGTGTTCCTGGCCGCAGGATATTGAGACTTGTAGGTCTCAAACCACGCTGCTGCGTCGTCATTGGCTGTAGTCTTTATTTCAATCTCCGGAGTGCTATCATCCAGTGAGGCATCGGCTGGGCCTCGACGGACCGTAAATTCCGTTTCAGGAAGCTTGCCCTCTGGAGCGGGCATTGTGGTAGAGCATTCGAGGTAGACACTCAATGCATTGACATTGTTCCCCCGAGGATAGAACTTGATTCGCCACCAATATCCCCCAACAAATGCTGGTGGGGAGCGAATGACTTTATCACGATTGGGGTTCTCGGGGGTGCCCCGAACACCTTTGAACGTCCACGTGAGACGGGCCTTTTCGGTGGGAATGTATTCGGGATCTCCTAAATCACGAAAGAAGTTCGTTTCCCAGTATTTGTCTTTCATGGGGTCAGTAAACACTAGATGTTTTGAGGTCTCGCAAGGTTTAACACCTACGATCACTAGCACTGTAGTCCGAATCACCACCGTCGATCTCTTTCATCTCGTCCTCATCCGGAATGGTTGTGTCTTCTTCGTACTCTGCCCAGTATGCATGTTCTAGCTCTTCTGAGGGCATGATTGGTGCGGGCTGAGGGGGTGAACGTGACGATGACTCGGTCTCTGGATTTGCCGTTCTCACCGTGTCCTCCACTTCAGTCCCAGAGACTGCCAAATTCCGTAAGGGATCCATGGCCCTCCAATTGGGTAAACCCCGAATACCAAGTTCCAACGAATGTGAACCAACATCCAAAGCGCAGATATACTCCAAGACTTCCAACTGTCCACGGGTCTAAATAGGTCAATATCGATAAGGGCTTATCGGATAAGAAGAAGGTTGTGGAGTGGATGCTCAGGAGTGGAGAGAAGGGGTCCGGGGAGAAAGAAGAGAAAACGAACAAATTGCAGAGTGTAAGAGAAGGAAAGAAGGAAGGAAAGAAGGAAAGAAGAAAAGAAGAAGGAAAGGCAGGGAAAGAAAGAAAAAATAAATAAAATTGAAGAAGAAAAAGAAAAAAAAATAAAAATCAAATTGAAAATTGAAAATAAAAAGATAAGAGAAAAACGAGTCCGGGGGAAAGTTGCCGAGTGGGTCTCGTATAGACTCCAGGCTAACGGCCCAGGGCTTATGATTTGCTAGGTGATATACCTAGGGAGTCCTTTATATTTATAAGATAGCTACGGAGTAGATATGTTCTAATATTTGAACTATACATCTTTCTTATACGTACTCCGAATTTAGTACTTCTGACAAAGTCTAGCGGTGTGCCGATCCCGAGATTCCCCACTCAGGGGAGAATATCCTTAACCTTGGAAATGCCGATTGTGGAACATTTGGTGGCGGACTCGGCTTATCGAATTTCTCCCCATTCGCCACTGGGCCTTTTAATCCCTGGGTTATCGGGGGCCTCGGAGAACGGTTCTGTTGTCAGACATATCAGGCACACAAGGCATATAGGCGTATCAGGCCGATCAACGTACCTATGCCTCTTATACTGAAACCCACCAGATTGTACAATGTATGGGGGCCGATCCCATTTTGAAACAATTGCGCGATCAAAGGCCCTTGATTAACTCAAAAATGGACCACTTTTTGACGGTGAGTGACACTGATTGGCTCTTTGAAAAAACCCCCCCCCCCATTTCTAGACCGCGGGTTCTCGCATTGCTTGGCAATAAGATCCGTCGTACCGAGACTCGACGTGAAAATAAAAAGTGAAAATCAATTTTGTGTCACTCCGGCACGAGCAAATGAAGCAGCCACAATCATAGGGAATACCGCCGTGGCCTCGGCATAGACCTAAAGGGGTTTTATGAAAATTAGCTCGGCCAAAAGAAATAGAAATCGAACAAATTTGGAAGAGACCGACTCACCTTGACAGACTTGGCATCCGCCTTGATCTTGCCCCAACTCACCGCTTCATCCGGCCGCGCACCCGCATCACTACCATCGAACTCCTGCGCAGTATTCACATACACCGCGTGCTCGGCTCCATTGCGCATCAGGCATGCATTTGCAATGTGGTGCTTGACCAACCCACCGCCCAAAATGATCATGCCGGCCCGTGTCGCCCGGACAGCCATGGTGTTGATACGGCGCACATCATCCACAATATCCACCCGGAGTCGTTGCGGGGAAGATTTGAAAGTGTGAAAGTAAAGCATGTCGCCTAGAGATCCATCTGTCAGGGCGGGACAGAATACGGGGATTCCATTCCGGGCTGCCCAGTACAGAACTGAATCCTCGTGGTCGATCTCACGACCCAGTCGTTCGGTGATGCGGCTTGGCGTCCAGTGAAGCTCATCTTCTTCGTCCCCAGTCTCCCGAGCCTTGATCTTTGCAGCCTCCTGCTCCTCCAACATCTTATCTAAAATGGGCACCACCCAGTCCTCAAAAGCGCAGTAGTTATTGTTAGGCACGAGAAGGTTGCCAATGCGGTTGAGACCCTTGGCACGAAGTCCAGCACCAGGAGTCGAGAAGGATCCGAGATATGTGGGGGCCAAGCATTTGATCAAATCCTCCTCCACACCTCCAGCAGTGGTCACAATGGCGGATACATGGTTATGCTTCACCAAATAACGTAGGGTATCCCGAAGACCGGAGGAAATCAAGTTCGATGTGTAGCCGAGGAAGATGGTGGTTTTGTTTCCCGTTTCGGGATCACGGAAGGCGCGCTAAGGGAAATCGATCCATAAGATTCTGATGATTCAAAGATTTAATGATTGCAATTATGTCCAGACGTACCATTTCATTGATGATCTGAGCAGCCTCCGCGACCGCACTGCCCTGGAAACCGGTATGGGCTAAGTTGTCCACCATCTCTGCGACGGTGATATCTCGTCCCTGGAACTTATCAAAATCCACCCCGCTCACCACATGAGATCCCTCTGGGACCGGTTGTGAGCTCTGGAGGACGGAGTCGGTCACGGAGGAGGGAACCATTGAAGACTGCTGGGCGCTCATATTTGCGATGAGATTGGAAAGGAAAAAAAAAAAGGTAGGGCGAAGAGTTGTAAAAGGTGTAAATCAATTCGCTGAAAATGTACCTAAAACAAGAAAAGAAGTCAAATTAAAAATTGGGTTTTTCCCGGGTAAAAAAGAGGGGGGGGTTGTCTTTTTTTTTTTTTTTTTTTTTTTTTTTTTGATTCGGCGGGGAACTGCATCTGGGCCTTGATGCCTTGATGCCTTAATGCCTAAGGCAACTTTTCCTCCATAGCACTCCCATCCTGGAGTCGGTTTGAATGATCGAAGAATCTCTAGTATAGACCTTGTATTTCTCATAATCTCATATTCTGATATTCTACTGTTTTACCGCTTTACTCCTATCAAAGATTCGTCTACTTCTTGCTACATTTCATAGGTATATACCAAGGCCAGTGTTCAGTGTGAATAGAGTTTGGGAGGCACATCCCCACTAGCATTCAACCGGGTTAGTGCCGAGCCCCTTGAAGTCTCACGAACTCATGTTCCGAACATATTCCTAACAATATTCCCATTCCTCCATAATCCCTTAGTCCTCTTTCCTTTTTTTCCTTCCTCTCTTTAGATTCCTCTCGTGCTGCATCTCATCCGGCGCAAGGAGCTCGCATGATTTCGCCGATCTTGTAACGTGCTAGTGTTTCCTATTTGACACGTTCCCATCTCCTCATCTCGACGAATCTGTCAGTATCTCTACTTGAATGCCCCATTCGGCCTGATCTAATAAGAATCCAAATCTAGCCATCGAGAAAAAAAAGGAAAATAACGTGATCTTGGATCTTTCCACTCCCAACTTGAAAAAGACTACGCCTTACCCGATCGGGTATCCGTGCTCTTCGATTCTTCATATGGTCCGTGCATTGATTGTCACGTGCAGACCCTCCCGAGTGTCCGTTCTCCATCTTTGGGTATGTGATGGATTCTGCATTCCACCCGCCTTGGGCTCATTTGCACTGTACATTGAACGTGCTGGAGCGCTAACCAGTCTACAGCTTCATGATAGCATGACGCGATAATGTCCTCACGATTTCCCCCATCGTCCGGGTTCAATTCCCGTGACCGTTCTCCGCAGCGATTTGGAGACCGTCGCCCCCCGGTCGGTCCTCGTGGTCCTGACGACGGACCTGCACCATTTGGTAGAGATCCACCGCGTGGTCCTCGGGCCCTTGTTGATTCCCCTCGTGGCGGCCACTTTGGTGGTCGTGGCAGGGGTTATGGCCGTGGTGACTTTCGTGACCGTGACCGAGACCCACGAGACCGCGACCGAGATCGCGAATTTCGAGATAACCGCGATGGCCCGCCGTTTCGCCGAGACATGGACCGTGACTGGGTTCGCCGTGACCGCGATTTCGATCCCCGAGAAAATCGGATTGGTTTTGGCCGAGGCCGCTCAAGATCACCCACGCGCGACTTTCGAGATATAAGGGAGCCCCCAGGCCGCGATTTTGATCTGGCTCGGATGCGACGCAACTCGAGGGACAGTATCATATCCGTGTCTTCGGGAGGCCTAGAAGGTCCCCCTCCCAATGGTGGCCATATACACCGAGGGGGCATGCGAGGGCGTGGTCGCGGAGATTGGGAAGGAGGCCGCGGTCGTGGTCGTCCACCCTTCCTCGATGATCGTGATCTTTTCCGTCGCCGTAGCCGATCCCGTGAACCGTGGCGTGGACGTGATCGGATGATGGATCGCGATAGAGATCGAGATATGGACCGGGATCGTGGATTAGATCGCGATCGGATGATGGACCGAGATCGTGACCGAGACCTTCCACGTCCGAGAGATCGAGATCGAGAACTAGATCGCGACTTGGACCGTCGAGATCGCTTTGACCGTCGTGAAGATTGGGACAATCGACGACTTGATCGCGAGGACCGTGATCGCCCCGTAGACTTTTGGAAACGAGACCGTCCCCCAAGTCGTGCAGATAGCCGCGCAGCCAGCGGTTCAGCCACTTCCTCACATCCTCCTATAGCATCCGGTCCTGGACCTGGAGCTTTACCAGATCGCCTGTCTGACCATCCCCAAGTGGATCATGGTCGGAAATCTTCAACCATTCCCAGCACTGCGGGTCTGGAACCGACGCGAGATTTCGAGCGAAACGACCCTGTTGCTGTTCGCCCTGATGTTGTTCGCCCTGATGTTGTTCGCCCTGATGCTGTTCGCCCTGATGCTGTTCGCCCTGATGCTGTCCGCCCTGATGCTGTCCGACCTGATGCTGTCCGATCGGATGCTGTTCGGACTAGTGTTGTTCGCCCCGATGCTGTTCGACCGGATGCTGTTCGGACTAGTGTTGTTCGCCCTGATGCTGCGCGACCGGATGTTGTTCGCCCTGATGCGGTTCGCCCCGATGCTGTTCGACCAGATGCTGTTCGGAATAGTGTTGTTCGCCCCGATGCTGTTCGACCGGATGCTGTTCGGACTAGTGTTGTTCGCCCTGATGCTGCGCGACCGGATATTGTTCGCCCGGATGCTATGAAGAACCCTGGACCTATGATTCGGAACTCACCACCTCCAGCCGCCCCCCAGGTGCCCGCCTTTGGCTCGGTGACTGCTTCCATCTCGACCGCTTCCTCTGCTAAAGATTCTTACGACCAACGCATGACGCCCATTTCTACTTTCCCCACAGAGAGAGACCGCTGTGAAGTCTCGCAACGACAACCGGCCCAACCTCCTACAGGACCCAAGGCAGAAAGGGCCGACATTACACAGCCTTTTGATTCTCGCAGCCGCCTCGAAGGATCCCGGGAGGCGGGTAAGCAGCAAGCTTTGCCTCCTCGGCTCTCTAAACCGTCCATCAATTTCCCTGATGCATCACCGCCTACCGCTCCAGCTGCCATGACTCGACCAGATTCGGGGGTAGGACCCAACGAAGGGTTTGGGACCGGGAGGTCGAACTCACTTACATCTTCCCCTACTTTTGCACGAATTCCACCGCCTGCCCCACGAGCATTATCCCGTGAGCCGTCGATGTCGCCTCGAATGCAACCATCTGGCATTCCAACCGGCCCTCGAGCATTCATATGGAAAGCTCCCTCCCCTCGTGGCCGTAAAGGCAGCAAGCAATGGGTGCGACCTGGCTACGGCCGAACACCTTCTATTCCTAATGTGCTACCAAAACAAGAGCCTACTGATGAGAACGAAGGTGTCTCCCCTGTCAATGAAGCCACGCGGTCTCTATTACCACTCGAAATAGACGAGCCTGAGGGTGGCGAGATTCTGCCCCATGAACCTCCAAGGGAACCCTCACCTGTTTCCCCATCATTCAACCCCCCACTGCGGGGCAGTATATCGGCTGTCGACAATCATGCAAGCGATGTCAATGAACCCTCTGAGCAGGGCGGCACTGGTAAACCCGCCCTGATACCAGACTTTGAAGGTTCAAGTGATGAAGAGGATGGGGAGAACATAATTTTCACCCAAGAGTATCTTGATGAAAGAAAGCGGATCTTCGAAAAGGATATGGAGTCACTCCGAGCAGATTTGCCTCCATTACCTTTGGAAGATTCGGCGATCGTCGCTCTTTTGCTTAAAATCCAGCTACTTGGCATGATAGCCAACGAACAGACAGTTCAAAATCCTCCTGAAGCCCTTGCCGAACGAGCGTTGGAACGACCAGTGGATCCTTTGCCTTCAGTGGAGGATGAAGAATCAGCCGATCATCCAAGCACTGAACGAGTGGTCTCTTTTGCCTCCACACTACACGAGCGCGAACCAGAGCCAATTGCAGAAAGTGTCATCCCCCCCGTGTTACCTCCTGATGAGGTTACTGTCGAAAGTCTTCCATTTTTGCATTCAGGTCCTCCAACACCTATTTCAGACATGGATGTATACCATGATAACATTGCAACCCAAAATAGTCTCAGAGATACGTTCAGGACAGAACTTTCAAAGGTGCAAGCAGAAGTTTTCAGGAAAAACGCAGTCCTTAGGGACGAGTACGTGTCTCACTACAAGCTCTGGCGAATGGCCATTTGGGAGCTCGATCGTATGAAGGACAAAAAGTCCATGACCCCTGGTCCGGCTTCTCCTCCAGTGTCCACGGTTCCCACCACCCCGGCACCCATGCCGGAAGGCCGTGAAGGTCGTCGGTATAAAGGAAATAGCGAGCTCGATTTTCTGAATGCTTTGAAGGCTTCAGAAATCTCTGCCCAAGAAGAGCTTGAACGTCGACGAATCAAGATGGCTACTGCTCGGCCCGACTTGGGCCGTGAAGCGATCATTCCCAATATGCTCGAACCGCGGGAGGTAAAGGCTCGCATCTACAAAGATGTGAACAACACCATTGAGTGCAGTCAGGCTCTGGATGTTTTTGGCTTCGTGCCGCCCCCCAATGACTTCACTCCGGAGGAGCACATAATCTTTACGGACGCTTTCATGGCCCATCCAAAACGGTGGGGTAAGATTGCCGAATCTTTGCCCGGTCGAAATTTCCAGCAGTGTATCGTACACTACTATCTCACCAAGGAGGAGATTAAGTACAAGGCCAAGCTCAACAAACGCTGGAGTAAGCGGGGCAAGGGGACTCGAAAGGGTCCACGACCGAAGTCCAACGCCCTCATCGCAGACTTGGGTGTGGTGAAACCTGACTTTGTTGGCGAGGATGAGCCACCAGCTGTCACAGACACCGGTCGTCCACGACGTGCGGCCGCGCCCACCTTTGGCGACTCCACCGAGGTAGAAAGCGCGCCAGTTGGCCGTCGGGGCCAGTTTGGCAAGGACGGCGAACTAGTGGAAAGATCATCGACTCGGCGTGGCGGACGGGGTGGAGGTAATCGCGGTGGACGGCGTGCGAAGACCACTACTCAACCGGACTCGAAGGCCCAGGTAGCAATGCCACAGGGAAATGTGCTCCCGATTGTACCGCCAGCACCACTTCATCCTGGAGGCGAGATGGAAGTGGTCAGGGATCACATCTTGGAAGGGTATGAGGCCAGGGAACGAGAGCGTTCCGAAAAAGAATCCTTGCCGCCGATTCCGCGAGGCAGAGTGGGACGCGGTCGAGCGAAAGAAGGAGTTTATGTCTTTGAGTCTACTGAGGTTGAACAGCCTCTGGCAACCAAACAGCTTGAGACGGGCTATGGCTCCTTGCAACCGACGAGTTACTGGTCAGTTCCGGAGCAGCGCGACTTCCCAGCTTTACTGGGACACTTTGGACGTGATTTCGAGGGTATCTCGGCCTGGATGAAGACCAAGACAACTGTGATGGTATGTACTAGGTCCTTTTGTCCCATGTTCGTGTTTGTCGACTAGCCAGCTAACATGCATGATGCAGGTCAAAAACTTCTATCAACGCCGCCTGGACTCGGGCCAGAAAGACTTTGAGTTGATTCTAACAGACGCAGAGGAGAAGAAGGCTCGCGGTGAGGCCACAGGGCCACTTCCTGTTCCAAGTGTTGCGCCAAAGCGACGATACGAGGCAACTCCGTCTTCTATTATCCCTCGTCCACTCGCCCCTCATGGGGATCCTATGGCTGAGGTCGATGAAATTAGATTTCCTAAAGGCAAGCCTGTTGGTCTCTCGCCGCAGCCCATGTCCCTGCATGGACGACCGCCGTCCGACAAGGACCGGAATGTTAGTCGTTACCAGCCACTCGCACAAGCTTCCGCTGCATCACCAGTCCCTTCTACCGCAACTCTGATTGAAGAGTCCACTCGAGCAATTCGCGCCCAAGGGGGACCATCCCATCGCATTCAGGGCCCACGTCTTGGGTATTTTACAGAGGATAGACGAGACTCTTCGGTATTGCCCCATGCCACTTCTCTTGCGCAAGATCTACCGATGTCCTCGCGCCATCCTGGCCCCATACCACCGGAAATGGCCCGAATGGAACCATTATCCGCACAGGCCTACATGCCCACACAACAGCCAACTTCTCTGCTTTCATCGACCCACTCACGCCATCCCAGCTTAACACAAACCCCTGGCTCGCCAACGCAGCAGCTTAGACCAGAAGTCGACATCTCATCAGTTCACCGGGATCCCTTTGCCCAAAGACCTTATTACTCGCTCGCAGGTCAACCCGTAGGTCTAGCCCAATCGCCTCGACCTGGATTGTCGCCAGTGAAGGATGTCCCTCGCCCGAGTGCTACTCCTGCCCCTGACGCAACTCGTCAGGTGCCTGCCAAACGGTCAAACATCATGAGCATCCTCAATGATGAACCCGAAGAACCTCAGCCGCGCAAACGATTTGCCAGCGAGCAGGCTCCATCTGCCCCTAGCGCAACCCCAGGCATGAACCCAAGGCCCGCATACCAGGCCGGTGGACCCTCTCGCCACGAAGACTCTATTATGTCAGGTATGCCGCAAAAGCCTTCTGGTTACGCCCAGCAAAGCCAATATCAGCCATCATCTCGCGGCTACTCGGAGTATCCTGGCTATGGGCCCCCTCATGGTGGCTCGGGCACGTCGGCAAATAATGACTGGATGGCAAGGTTTGATCCACGGGCGCAACAAACTCCGCCGCAGCCTCAATCCCAATCACTGCCATCACAGCAGCAGCAAACCGGCCGTCAGGGTTCCTATTCATCTTACGCGGCAACTCCAAGCCAATCTTCTTTGACGAATCTTCCCGCGCCATCCTCAGCGCCTACTCCCCCGCCAACAAATGCCTCTCAACGATCAGCTTATCCTAACGTTTTCTCCCAAGCCTCTTCTGCTCAATCAGCCATGGCTTCTGGCTCCCGAGATATGGCCTCGCAACCCGTTTCCTATCGACAAGGGTCACCTGGCCCCCGTTCTAGCATGACATATGCATCGCGACAAGATCCACCAACACCGGCGCAGTCTTCGGCTAACCTGTATGGTATGCATCAGCGCCAGTCTGCAACGCCAAATCCAGTACAGCCACACAGCTATCAACAACATGTGCAAACAATGGTCAGTGGATCGCATCAGCCGCAATCCCACCGCTCAAAACCTGTCAACTTACCCGGTGCTTCTTCGCAGTACGGGCACAACACCCCTCCTCCCCAGTCCCAGGCTGGCCGGTCAATGGCATCGCTGGCGAGCCTCGGTCGCTCACACACTCCTTCACCTGCTCTACATCCCTCCATGAGTGGAGGCACCATGGGCAGCTATGCCCCCCCTCAGTCATCTGTGCCTGGATCGATGCCGCCGCTCCACCAACGACCTCCAGGATCGCTTGGTGACAGTGTCTCCACGCCAACACACCACCGTGTCTACAGCCATGGGTCAGCTCAAGGCGGACTACCGCCGCCTTCGCAACCTCCTCGCTAGGGTCCACTGGATTGATTGATTTGAATGAACTTCATGTGGAGTGTAAGACCGTGATGGGTTCGGTTGTACATTAATATGTCGTTTTTGTGTTTTTTTTTCTCTTGTTTAGCGTCCTGGCGTCTTTGCCAGCGAGGATATTCATTTGATCATGGTTTATATGTACAACTAGATGAATGATTTTATGTGTCAAACTTTGGATGTACTGAATCTGTACATTGTAGTACTAGTTAACTCAATATCTACAATGTTGAAAACTGGCTTGGTGCCCTCATCCGGCATGTGTTACCGGTCCATCTGGTTCATATGGCTGGGCAGGTTCCACTCGTCATAGTCCAAATGCACAAAGGCACGGTCAACAGTAGGCACACTCTCGATGATGTACTGCAAACTTTCGCCAACGTCATGACTATCCCGTAAACTCATCTTTTCATCCACAACAAGGTCAACCTCAACGTTCAGCTTGTCACTGGCATAATAGGCTTTCAAGTCCTGAATCTTGTGAATCACCCGGGAGAACCGCATGGTCATATACAGCAAGATGCTATGGTCGTCGGGAGAGGCAGCTGCGCCTGTCAACCGCTGGATGTATTCTGCAGCCGTCTGACCCCAGTTCCACATGATGTAAAAGGAGAGGAACAGACCACCCAAAGGATCCAAGTACCAGAGATTTGCAACAGTACCAACTGCGAACATTACCTGTTAATTGGTGCCCTAGTAGCGAACAGGAATAAGACTTACTTAGGGGAAAGATAATGCTGAACGTGTTGAAAACAACGTCAGTCATGGCGTCCTGGGCCAAGACCTGGACGCTTGGGCTAGGAATCAACCTGCACCAGATCCAGCAGAGCAACTTGACCAAAACAGTACCACCCATCAAGGCGATGGATGGGATGGATAGCTCAACAACCGCGCGGTCGTCTCCAATCAATTGTTTCATAGAAGTCAGTGCCACTTGGAAAAAAGAAGTCACCATGATCACCGAGAAGATCAACACACTGATGGGCTCTAACCGCCGTCGGCTGATGGGATACCGGTTGCGATCTTGTCGGCGGATCATAATGGTGGTTATCCAGACAATCACTGTACTGAGAAAGTCCAAAACTCCATCTACTAAACCTGCCAGCATAGACATGGAGCTAGTCATCGCCATGATGGCGATCTTGGAGGCCAATAGAGCAACATTGGCGACAAAGTTGATGCGAATGGCTACATTGATGATACGCTCCTCGTCGTCTGGGGACATCCTGCCGTGCGATTCAATATCGGGGAATGGATCTGATGAACTGTCTTCTGCCTCGGGATATTGGACCAAGGGTGTTGTCTCATCGGGGATCCGATAAAGATTATGCGGGGTGCGTTTGATCCTTCCGATCTTGGGACTGGGTTCTGATGTCTCAACCTGATTATCTTCTAGCGAAGGCGACTGAAGTATTCCATTTCCAGAAGCATAGTGATTGCATCCGTTGTATTCTTCAATCAGGTTATGGGGTAGCGAAGAGTCCAGCAGTCGGTCAATGTAAAGATATTGGGAGATTAGTCTATTGTTTCGTTCATGATATTTCCGACTATTTGGAGGTCAGTTCCTAGTTCATTGACATTGAGTGGTGAACCAACATAGCCTTTGGGAGGTCTTTTAATGACTTGGGTGATTTGTAGTAGCGTTGCCTGCGGGGCGGGTTAGGACTGGAATTGCGTCAGAAGAGAGAAGGGGAGACAGAATACCATTCATATCGAGGATTACTGCGTCCAATCAACAACGATCCACGTCGAAGAATGAGTCGCCTTTCAGATGTATCGTCATCGAGATCATGTAAGGCAAGGCTAGATGTGCGAGAAGGTAAAAGATTCAATAAACGTTGGCCTCTAGTGGAAAGGATTTCACGCTCCGGTTCCAGACTTGGGCGTCGCGGATGTAGAATGGGCGAAGGGGACCCTGAAGGGGACCCCGAAGGAGAGGAAAGCGGAAGAAATGGCTGGGAAGACATCCAATTCGGTGTGCAGCAAAGTAAAGAAGTGAAGCTTCATGTTGGACAGAGAGTAAGCGTAATGACCACAGTCCTGATCTACACATCTCATGGTGTGATGCCTTAGGCACTTGCCAAGGTCCTCATTTCATTACCTTACAGCTTAATCTTCCTACAACTACTGCGTACCCTCTCTGAGGCTCTCTCTTGCCAAAATTAAATACTAGAACTAAGTAAACCTCCCGTTCCAGTAAGATTACAATCTGGTAATTAGGTGTCGAGGTAAATATCGCCCCCGAAGCTGGTTTTACAACAGAATACCTCGGTGCTAGGTAGTGTGCATGTATTCAGAATGTTTTATATATAAATAAAGCATCCACTGTATCGTTTTTATCACTCCTATGTATATTTATACCTAGTTAATGGATCTATACGCGAGGCTCAAGTCGGACTTGCCTAAAGTAGCATAGTGAGGGTTTCGGGACTTTAAGGCTGTGCCTTTCTCATCTTTTTCATCTTCTCTGCTTCTGTCTCTCTCTCTCTCTCGGAGATAAGATAATCACTTCAATATCTCATGCAAATTGCTAGTAGAAACGAGATTGCCTTCATCTCAGGTCTGATCGACATTGGACCTGACGAATCATACTTTCCCACTCACTAAGTACCCCAAATCAACCATACAGTCCATCGCAATTGGAAGCGGTGTAGGGGAATTCCAGAGGATGAAGTTAGGAGAAGAGATGTTCAATCGTTCTATGGGGTATGACTTAGAATCAACTCCAAGTACTCCCAAGCGTCTGTCAGCACGAGTCAATCAAATATTTCATCCGCCTAACAGTTGAATGACGGATGTATATAGTTCTCACATCCTCTCACGCTAACCCCTCCAGATTTGTACCAATGATGTCATATTGAAAATGGAATATAAAAGAACTTCCCATGATTAGCGGGAATTGAAGTCTCGTTGTTCCGCGGGGAAACCCGTTGATAAAGGGGGTGCGGAATGAAGATTCCGTCCATGCCGCGCTGTGGAGACATCTTCCCCCGGACTGGTGAGTGGTTAAGTGACCTATGTGAAACTGTATTTGCTATTTATGTCATTTAATGGCTAAGTGCTATGTGACCGATCACCGCCAGGTTTCTTTCCATAACCTTGCGAGTCTGTGAACTCGGAAATATACCGTAGCCGAGCCAAACAGGACCCTGGAAATGCACAGGGTTATAAGAGCTATGTATGCGCCGTCTTCCACTGCTCACGAAAGTCTGCAATTTTGGTCGATTCCATTCTGTCATGGCAGTCCAAATACTTGTAGTCGCCGTGATCACGGTAGTTTATTTCCTCATTCGCTATTTCAACCGTACCGATATCCCCAAGATTAAAGGCATCCCGGAGATTCCTGGTGTACCCATCTTTGGAAACCTACTGCAGTTAGGAGATCAGCATGCAACAGTCACAGGGAACTGGGCAAAGAAATTTGGCCCAGTTTTCCAAGTGCGCATGGGAAACAAGGTTGGGGTTTCGCTTTCAAATCAGATGCGACTATGTACTGAATTTCTAATCTATTGTCTTGATAGCGTATCGTATTCGCCAACAGCTATGAATCCGTTCGTCAATTGTGGATTAAGGACTCGTCAGCTCTCATTTCCCGCCCGACTTTCCACACCTTCCACAGCGTCGTCTCCAGCTCACAGGGGTTCACTATTGGAACTTCCCCGTGGGATGATTCCTGCAAGAAACGCCGCAAGGCAGCTGCAACTGCATTGAATCGACCAGCGGTGCAATCATATATGCCTATCATCGATCTCGAATCCAATTCTAGCATCAAAGAGCTGCATCGGGACAGCCAAAACGGCAAATGTGACGTGAATCCCACTGCATACTTCCAGCGATTTGCCCTCAACACTAGTCTGACTCTGAACTATGGGTTTCGCATTGAGGGCAACGTGGATGATACGCTGCTGCACGAGATTGTGGACGTGGAGCGTGGCGTGTCCAACTTCCGCAGCACTTCGAACAACTGGCAGGATTACATTCCCCTATTACGTATCTTCCCCAAGATGAACGCTGAGGCTGCAGATTTCCGGAATCGCCGTGATAAATATCTGACCTACTTGCTGGATATGCTCAAGGATCGGATCGCCAAGGGAACTGATAAGCCTTGCATCACTGGTAACATCTTGAAGGATCCCGAGGCCCAGCTGAATGATGGTGAGTTACAAATGGCCCTGTAAATGTTGAAGTGAGCACTAATCTGTGGTCTAGCTGAGGTGAAATCAATTTGTTTGACTATGGTGTCGGCAGGTCTTGACACTGTTCCTGGTAACTTGATTATGGGAATGGCCTACCTGGCATCTGAAGACGGCCAAATAATCCAGAAAAAAGCATTTGATGCGATCATGGAGGTCTACCCAGACGGGGATGCTTGGGAGAAATGTTTGGTGGAGGAAAAGGTCCCCTACGTGACTGCGCTGGTCAAGGAGATCTTGCGGTTCTGGACGGTTATTCCTATTTGTCTGCCACGCGAGAGCACTAAAGACATCCAGTGGAATGGAGCCACAATCCCTGCTGGCACGACCTTCTTCATGGTATGTTACTCCTTGCTTCCATCTTATTCGGACTTTACTAACAGGGCCTCCAGAATGCTTGGGCTGCGGATTACGACGAAGATCACTTTAAGGATGCCGATAAATTCATCCCGGAGCGTTATTTGGAAGTCAATGAGGGCGCAGGAACTCCCCACTACGCATATGGAGCGGGCTCACGTCTGTGTGCAGGCTCACATCTCGCCAATCGTGAGCTATTTACTGCTTTTATCCGCCTGATCACTGCTTTCCACATGCACACGGCGAAAGAGGCAGCCGACCGACCAATCCTAAATGCAATTGAGTGCAATTCCATTGCGACAGCCTTGACAACCGAGCCAAAGCCATTCAAAGTCGGCTTTAGTGCACGCGACCCTATGAAGCTCGAGCAGTGGATTGCTGAGAGCGATGAACGCACCAAGGATCTATAGGAGGAGAGTGTCTTGGATGTTTAAAGTTCTATCTGATGTGACTCCCTCTATTTGCCCGAGGAAATTGGTGTACCTACTAAAAATGTAAAAATAAAGACAACGAAGTGCAGATTTAGACCAGCTAGACCCATGTAATTGCTGACTTGGGCCTATCCGTAGGCCTTTAGAAACCGAATCGACAAAATATTTGAGAGCTCATTGAGAATATAGTAGAGATATACATATACCTATTAAAATTGTTAGTTCTTAGATTCAACTCCTAAATTGTTGCGCATTTTTTCCTTCATCTCTCTCTCTGTCACTTTGTAACTCGCCGGTGACCCCGGGCCGAGACTTACGGCCCGACGGAATTTCCCCGCATTTTTTCGGCTCCACACGTTTTTCTTCCTCTTCACCATCTTCAATTGAGTTGGAATGACCTCTAATCACACTTAATTGTGTCAATTTGGATGATGAGTACTCTGCAGACGTACCCTGCCGAGAGCTGGGATAACTTACCCTCGGTAGACGATACGAATGATGATCGCCCGCGGAAGAAACGCCGCAAATACATCGCCAAAGCCTGGTTAGTTTGGAAAGGATGTTATTCGAAATCGATTGCTAATAAAATTATGAAAGCAATGGATGTAAACGTCGCAAAATCAAATGCAATGGCCAGTCACCCTGTCAACGTTGTGGACGCCAGCATATTGAATGCGTTTACAACCAGAACTTTCGAGACAGTCCCGCCGAACAAGAGTAATGCCTACACCAGCCCGATGTGGTTTGAAAACGACTAATTTTGCCTTTAAAGGAACTTCAAGCGGCTTTTTGACCAAATGAGGGCTATGCAGGACCAGATTGCCCACTTGTCTGCTAGTATTCGGTCAATAGCTGGCAGCGAAAATTCCCCTGGAGGTGTTTTTACCACTGGCACCTATGGACAACTCCCTACCCAACATTCAGTCAGGCGCCTATCAAAAGCTAGAGAGACATCATTTCAAGGCCCGACGACATCGACCTTTAGTTTTGACCTTGCGAAATCCAGTCTGCAGCAGCGCGGGATTATTGAAAATGCCGAATTTAGCAACGGGGGCGATATGACCCAAGAGACCTCACCCCTGGCATCACCGTCGGCTCCAAATGAGGAACCTGAAACTCACCAGACCCTTGATCCACTTTGGATTCTCCCCAAAGCCGAGGCACTTCGCCTTTGCCAAGTCTACGAGGAGGAAATGGGAATCATGTACCCGGTTCTGGAACTTTCGGAGATTTTGGACCATGTTCATCTTCTCTATGGTTCAATGGACCGCAGGCTTGAACCGACCTGCCGGCCCAATGGACAGAATGGACTGGATCAAGATGACATCCATATTCTACGTGTAGTCTTTGCATGTGCGTTGACAGCCGAAGCCAGTGGTCGGAGTGAACAGGCTATTGCTCTCTTTGAGAGTGTACGAGAAGTTCAAGAAAGTTGTGTCTGGGGCCCGCCCGAAATCAAGAACATCGTATTTTTGACTCTCGTGGTTCGACATGTCCACTCAATCTTTAATCCTCGACATGCTAATTCCACCAATAGTCAATTTTCTATTTTCAAATGGATGAGGAAATTTTGGCGTGGCGCACCGTGGGTATCGTTGAGCGCATGTGTCTCGAGAAAGGTCTTCATCGACGGGAAACCCTGAATCAACCGGCCATCATAGCCGTGGGGAGGGATCGCGTTCTGCGAATCTTTTGGTCTGTATACATTCTGGATATGCGCTGGAGTTTTGGAACTGGCATGTCGTTTGCCCTTGAAGATACAGATATCGATCCTTGGCTGCCAGAGCCCGCCGATGATACACCATATCTATGCGTGATGATCCGGTACAGCCGGATCGCAGCGAAGGTATGGAAGTTCATAACGGCGTTTAACAATACCAACGAAATCAAAAAGGAAGAAATGAACTATTTGGATTGGCAGGTTTTACGTTGGGTGCATGCCATTCCGGACTCATTGCGGCTTGATCATCCTAGTTCGGCGGAGTGTGAGACTGCCACGGAAGGATCACGGAGCCTACGCAGACTGCGTTCTCTGCTTTATCTTCGTGCTAATCAGCTTCGCATGTTCATCCACCGCCCCGTCCTTCATACCTCCGCACATCTCAACCGATATCCAGGCGAGTCAGAGACCGTGGTAGAAATTGCCAAAGATACAATTCGCTTCATTACCCGCTTGAATGATACATCAAACATCTACCATTTACAACAGGTGGCATTTAATTGGTTCCTTGTCTCGGCCCTTGCAGCTTTATTCTTGGCAGTAGCCCAGGCTCCAACAAAATTCAGTGGGTCGTGTAAGGAAGAGTTTTACTGGGCTTTGGAGTTGGTCAAAGGAGTCTCGGCACAGTCTTACATATCTCGCCGACTATGGAAGTCTATTCGAAGCCTCCGTAAGCTTGGTCCTCAACTGGGCCTCGGTGTCCAGAGAAAGCCCCTGGATATTGAAGAGGGATTTGAAAGCGAACATTCAAATGTCCACGGGCCTCCCATATTGCCTTCATCTGCCAGCAAAAAAAGTCAGACAACACAGAGCGGGGAACAAATGACACTGGAGTTGATGGAGTGGTTTGAAGCCGTGGGAAATCTGGAGAATCAAATCATGGGGATGGGGACGGGCCCTGTGCCAGACAGAGGACCCTACCAGCAGATGCCCGACGGGGCATATGTGTTTGATTCCGGTGAAGAATTGCCGAGTGTGATGAAAGAATTCTTCTGATTATGTACAACTTATGGTGATCTGTTATAAATGTGTGACTGTGGTAGATACACCAATATGTGAATTTCTCCATGCAATCTATTTCTCACCGGTTATACCTTGCGAACATCGACGTCGATCTAGTAGATATATTTGAATTCCAGTTCTCCATCACCCGTCTGGACTCGTCGAGTCTCTTCCTTTTCACCACTCATAATTTGCTCCTTCACCTTATTCTCCCGCCGCAGGTAGAGACCAGATGCAGTTACTGTAACTTGAGCTATTACAAGGGAACCTAAGGAGAAGGAGTTACCCAACACATAAGGTGGTGTGCGATACACCTGGCCTGCGACAATGCCAGCACAGTTGCCGACTGTCTGCTGGAGACCAATCGCGAGAGCACGACGGTATTGTGGGGCGATATTCACGTTCAGCCAGGCGACATTGAGACCGACCGATGTGTAGGTAGTGAGACCAATGAGGAAAGTGGCAAAGTATTGCACGGCGGTATTGTCTACCATAAGAAGTATAATGTAACCGACAACGCCGAAGATATTGGCTGTGAAAATGTACTACAGAAGGTTAGTGAGGAACGATGCATTGAAGATTGGACTGGGGCAATACGCACCGAGGCAAATTTGGAGAATCTGTCTGCGCACTAAGCAATTGCAAAAAAGATGATCGCAGCCCAGACGTAGACTGGGACAGTCAAGACATTGCTCATCAGGGAGTTATAGCCCATGCCGCGCAAGATAGTGGGCAGGAAAGTGCTGAACCCATACAAGAGAATATCCTGACAGAACTGGATGACACCGCTGAACATAAGCTTGGGGTCTCTGATTGCGATGCGCATCTCTTCCCAGCTAAACTCTTCACTTCCCATATACTTACGACGCTGCTCGTTGCGTACCCGCATCATCCATTTCTCCTCTTCGGTGAGGAAGTAGGCCTCGGCCGGGTTATTTGGCAAGCCGAACCAGATAAGAAGGGCACTAACGATGCTGAATAGGCCTTCAATAATATAGACCTATCTAAAACTATTGTAAGCAATGACACTTTTGAGTAGGATAAAGAAGATCATACCTCCATCCTGCTTTGCCACCAATCTCGTCCATCTGCAAGAGCCCGTAGGCCAAGATACCACCTACAGCCCCGGAGATGGCAGCGCAACTCATCAAGTAGGAAACACGTTTTGCTTGCTCCTCGCGACGATAGACCATGGTCAGGTAGAGATTCAGACAAGGGAACAGCCCGGCTTCGCAAGCACCCAAGATAAGACGAGTCGCGTAGAGAGAACCTACGGACTCGATAAATCCGGTAAAGATGGTGGTCAGAGACCAAATGAAGCAGAGCGACGTCAGGATGTTGCGAGGTGTCAACTTCTTCATCATGACGGCCCACGGTGCCTCGAAAAGAACATATGTCACATAGAAGATTTATACGGCTGTCGAAAACTGTTCTGGTGAAGCATTGATATCCTCGGGCATGTTGGCAACCTTGACATTTCCTAAACTTTTGTGAGCTTGTGCCCTTCCCCCGGAGATTCAATTCAACTGACCGAGACTCGATCTGTCGAGGAAACAAGTCAGATAGGTCAACATGATGATAGGTATAAAAGCGGCATCCATTTTGGCGAGCAGTTTTGCCTCTTTCTTTGGATCTAACACCACATCTAAAGACTCGCCGGCGATAGCAAAGTTTGCTTCTTCGGCATCTTCTTTTTGCAGAGAATCCTTCAGCTCCAAGGGGGTGTCATGAACGGTATTGTGCGACATGGCTGCTATGGGTTGTGTAGACAGCAAAATATCGAGATCTGATTAACCAGAACTGTTTATTTAAAGAATGTATTTCGATCATAATGGATAGTGAAATGGGGTCTCCTATCTTCGTATCTTTCATGCGATACAACCTTGGAAGCCTAGTGTGAGTGGGTCTTTCGGGCCGATGATGGTGATAAGAGACGGAAGTTTAGAGGAAGGGATCCAGATTGACCAATGAGAAGGGAATCTAAGGGAATTAAATAGGATACAAACAGATCCTAACCTACATGTAAAGAGTAATTTGGTTATCAGTCAGTCTGATTACCTAAGTATCTGGTGGGGAACCCCCCACGTTTTTCCCCAGACCATCGGGATGTGGATCCCGAACCTTGATTGCATTCTATTTCTCCTAGGACCGTTGTTCCTGGGGGGTCGTTCGACCAAGGATTTTTGTATTTTGATATTCGGATCGATTTCCCCAAACATCGCGTATATTCGAGCAGAAAGTACATTGAAACTCGTGACTTATCCGATGTATAGAGGATCACATGGGCTTTTTAATTGGGTCCTCGTTCTCATTTGGATGTGGCAAAGCTAGACTTTGGAGAACCTCAAAACATTTGAGAAGGGTAAAGTTCTTGTGTTCTGTGTAAGTTAGACACCTATTGAAAAGCAGAGGATTTGCAGAAACTGAAACCTGGAAGCATTTAAAAAAATCAAACAAAATCAACATAAATTTGGATCCTGAGATTATCAACCTGTTGGTGCTTCTCGGATGTTCACTCTTATAGACCCTACACAGCATCAACTTCAAACCCTCCAAACTCTACCGCAGCATCTTCTC
Organism: Penicillium italicum; assembly: GCA_002116305.1. Classification (NCBI taxonomy): domain Eukaryota; kingdom Fungi; phylum Ascomycota; class Eurotiomycetes; order Eurotiales; family Aspergillaceae; genus Penicillium; species Penicillium italicum. The sequence goes on along the minus strand of KZ108105.1, from coordinate 17,016 downwards.
CAATGGCAAACATCCCAATGACCGGGCCAGTGAAGTCGTAATCAGTCAAGATGGCGGTGTCAACTGTCGCTAAATCACACTAGTGTTCTTTACCTAGGCGGAAGAAGAATCGCAGAGCAGTCTCGGTATAGCCAATTTTGAAAGAGATGACATCTTGGAATTCCACATTTTGGGTTTCATTTTGCGAGAATGATTTTGCTTTGTTTAGTCCGTTGAAAATGACTTGCTGCGAGTGAAAGTCGTATCCAATTGTCAAGAATCGGTTCTCGTCTTTGTAGAGAGCCAACCCTGCGCGAACTGATATGGATCGCTGTGGCTTGTATACAGTGACGACAGCAGTGCCTTGAAGTCTTCGTTGTCGCTGGCCGACAAAAGTAACTGACTCATCCGGGGTAGTAAACTCCACCTGGTCTGCTTGTAGCGTGATGCACCTGTTCTGGAAACGGTATCGATCGAGTTTTGCATCTCTCAAATAGACTCAATGAGCAGCAGCAACTGAGTCTTGAGACTCGTTGAAATTTGCCCCCATATTCTCGTCGCTTATGATGGGCCCAATCGTTATCCACCCGTCGTTTGGCCAGTCAACCGCCGTCAAGAATGTCTCCCATCCCATGATAGATCGTCCCTCCTTAATTCGAATACCTAGCATGGCCACCCACCATTGACCGCTTTGACCTTGGAAAAGATCGCCGTGTCCAGTGTTCTGGATATATTGAGTGGTGCCGCTAGCTGTGTACAACGGGTTCATGCCATACGACTCATATGGACCCCATACGTTCCTCGATCGCGCCATGCTTAGCATGTGGTATCGAAATGTACCCCCTTCGGCACAAAGAAGGTAGTACCAGCCATCCTTTTTGTATATATGAGGGCCCTCTGTATATCCTTTCTTCCATCCTTTCCAGATGAGAGTGGGCTCCACAATCATAGCCCCGGTTTTAATGTTGATTTCGCCGTTGTAGATGTGGAACTCAGGCCCCGTTTTGCACAATTGGACGTACACCCGGCCATCGTCGTCAAACAGCAGAGACGGGTCAATCCCAGGAAATCCGAAGACTATTGGGTCCGACCAAGTTCCAGAGCGGATATCGGTTGTGTGAATGATAAATTGTTCATTTCGCCCATCGCCCGGTAAATTGGAAGGACCATGGATGACGTTGGTACAGATGATGTAGGTGATGCCGTTGTGATGCCGAATCGTGGGCGCATACAGACCCCCCGTTCCAACCATTGCTGTGCCGTCGTCCCACGGAGCAATTAATGTGGTAGCTCGGGATAGCGACAGTTGGGATGGTCTGTTAATGGCATTTCCTAGAAAGGGTCAATCTTCTGATAGGTAGACTTGGAGAGAAGTCTCTTACCAACGTGATTCCATGATATCAGGTCATTAGACATATAAATGGGTAGCCCGGGGTAGAGGTGGAAGCTCGAGTTCACTAGATAGAATGCGCTATCGATCAGGCAGATAGAAGGATCGGGGGCAAATCCTGGGATGATCGGGTTATGGTGAGCAACAGCCATACTGAGTGATCTCATTTTTCTTCCGGCAATTTGAGAGAAGACAAGAATTGGCCGCAGCGACAGAATTTATGTGGCGTCAGAAGTTAACCGGTTTGGACACGGCGTGTCACCCACCAGCATCAACGTGTCCAACACTCTCACCCCGCATTATATCTTCCTATTAGGCTGAAATAACGGTGAAAATGAGGTCTATTTGTGAGATGACTAGGTCGCTATTTTATTTAATGACTTTTGAAACGAAGGGACTCATCCGAGCGGTTAAATTAGAACCAAGCCGCCATTGTGCGACAAGGTAGTATATATGTGGCCTTGTTGAACTATATAAATCAATACACCCTACCTCTTCCCAATATCAATAACATTTGGTTTTATTTTGAATTGAGCCCAGCCAAACATGAGTGAAGCATATGAGACGGTTAAACCTCCCAAAGGTCATTTCTACCTAGCAGGGCGACTATTTCCTCGCGTGAAATGGTAGAAACAACGCAATATACGAGTCCTGTACTTCTACATTTTAGTTCTAATTGCGACTAATACGGCCAATGGATTCGATAACTCGATAATATAAGTTTTCTTAGCCTCCTATGTTAAAGCTCTCGTTCTGATTAAGACTAGGAATGGGTTACAAGCATTGTCTTATTAGCAGGAGTATTTCGATCACCCCAAAGGTCTAACACTGGGTTTATTCAACTGTGTTATAAGTGTTGGTGCGCTGGCCGGTTTAGTCATTTTGCCTTATATGCTTGATCGTCTGGGCCGTAGGATTTGCTTGGTCTTTGGCTCTTTTTTTATATTGCTTGGCGTGGCTCTGCAGTCAGGTTCTATCAACTTCTCTATATTCGTTAGGGCTCGATTCCTTCTCGGATTTGGAGATATTATCGTCATTTACACCGCCCCACTGCTTATTATAGAGATTGCTCCGGCTTAAGATAGGGTAATTCTAGTTACTATATCTGGCGCTATATATCACTCCGGGGCTTTTATTGCGGCATGGACGACATATAGAACGCTAAAAATCAAAGTAAGTGGTTAGAGGTAAGATCCCTAGGTCTTTAAGTAACAATAATAGAGCGATTGGTCTTAGAGAGCACCGAGCTTAATCTAAGGAATGTTTATATTGATTATGTTGGCAGTTATATGGTAGACTCCGGAGAGTCCACGCTATGATGTCTCTAGAAACTGACCAGAAAAGGCCTTGAAAATGCTGGCTTATTATTATGCTTAGGGGGATAAGAGTGACGAGGTCGTTCAGCTAGAGTTTACCGAGATCATAACTACGATTGCGATAGAGAAGATTACTAAGCATTCGGGGTCTTATGTCGATTTTCTGCGAACTCCGGGTAATCGCAAACGACTAGCTATCATCATCTCTTTTAGACTATTTGCATAATGGTCAGGTAATGGCTTAGTGTCATACTACTTAAACCTCATCATAGACAGCATCGGAATCAAAGACCCGAACTAGCAATTGCTAATTAATAGAGCCTTGACTTCTTTCAATCTAGCCACCAACCTTTTCTTCAGCTTCTTTGTTAATAAATAGGGACGCCGACCAATTATGCTTGTTAGCTCTGCTAGAATATTAGTCGCTTTTGTGGTATAGACAATCCTATCAGCAAAGTATTCTGACTATGCGAGCTTAGCCCTTGGGTCTGGAGTACTAGGCATGATTTTCATTTACTATCTATTCTACAACCTCAAGTGAGTTAATCCCGGTGAACAGGTCACTTTTTCGCTAACATATATTAGGTCTAGTTTAATCGCAAGTTACACTACGGAGATTCTTCCGTACTCAATGCGTGCCAAGGGATACACGATCATGGAGTTCGCTATATATATTGCATTATTCTTCAATCAATATATCAACCCCATCGCCCTTAAGAATATACAGTAGCGTTACTATATCTTCTACTACTACTTCTTAGCTGTAGAAGTGGTCGTCATCTACTTCATTTACGTTAAGACACGTTACATACCCCTCGAAGAGATAACAAAGATTTTCGACAGAGAGGATATTACAACTACTACAAATCTAGAGATGGAAAAGATCGGAGAGAATAGAAAAGGGATAAGCACAGCCATTTATATCGAGGAGGCAAGTACTTGAGTCGGAAGTGTTATAGAATCAACCAAATAAGTATTGGCTTGTGAGGTTTGACTTGATGTTACCAAAAGCAGATTAGTTTGAAACAGACTCCTATCGCAAATTTCAATCCCCTAGTATAGAAGTTATCTCATTTTTTCTTCGGCGTATTTCGAATGTAGTTCTTCGAAAGGGGAACCCTTAAATCACAGGTCACTTACCTCTTCATCGAAAACCTTCTTTCCCCTATACCAGGTTTGGCATACCCAAGCTTCTAGAAGTGATTAGGTATCCCAGATCATATCCAGCATAACAAAATTGGCATCAAATCCTAGACGTAGACTCCCTATCCATAACTCTAAAAAGGACGCATACGCAGCCCCCGCAGTAGCTGCTAAGATAGCCGTCGCGAGGGAAACAGCAAATTCAGGATTGACAGTATCTTACAAGGAGGGATTGATAGACGACCGCCGAGTAGTAGCAACATAAATATTAGATAGTGCGTGATGCTCTACAGTGGGGGCATCGGTCCCAAAGGCCAAATGAGCACCGGCATCGACGAACTCTTAGTAAGCGAAAGCCCGCTTACAACGCTAAATCCCAAGTATCTCCGGCCATCCGCCAAATGTCGCTAGGTCCAGGTAGACAGGTTAGACTAAGGCCACTATCCCGAGTTAGCCAAGCCTTTTCGCGTCTTCGGGGGTTATGATCTCCAAATGTTCAATGCGGTGACAACGGGAGCGTAGGTTTGGAATTTTGGATAGACAGTCAATAGCCAGCTGCACCGTTCGATCTCCGATTGCATGAATAGCGCACTACAAGTCAGCATTAGTGGCACGGCGAATAGCTGCTGCAAGAGCATCAGCAGGCCAGATAGGATCGACGATGTTGATAGATCCGCCGTATGGCTAGTATAGTCCCGCTATACAACCGTCCACTATTCCGTCGCAGAGGAGCTTGATGCCATTGATACAAAATTCCGGAGAGGTTTTGCGGTTATAGGTTTATTGAAGCTCAATGGCACGATTAATATAACTACGGATTTCAGCATCGCATTTCGAGTAGGGCACCAACCAGTGTGCTACCACATGAATCGGAATCCCACCACGCTGATTTCTGTAGAAATTCAACGCCGCCCACTCACTTTCTCCCATAGCCATGTCCACCAGTCCAGTATAACCAGCACGTTGATATGCACCAATCGCAGCATCAATCACAGAGACCTTCTTCTCCATGGATATAACTTAGTCTAAAAATAGCCAGACGATATCGAACTACGCCGCCTCTTCAAGTAAACCAGAGGGGACTCCATTACGGCAGCGATGGATTTTTCCTCCTAGAGGATCGAGTTTTGAGTCAGCCTCTAGCTCTTTGAGAGCTGCAGTATTGCACCACGTTAAGTGGAGGTCTAATGCCTCAATATAGATAGGTCGCGGATCTAGGTCGTCTAAGACTATTACAAGAGCGTTACCATCCGTAACCGACTGGACCCAACCTCAGCACAGAATGCGTAGATCTGACAGGTAAGTTATTGTATAGGAAGTAATAGAATTTCTGATATCTGCGAGATTCTTATAAGGCAGAAGGTCAAGTTTCTACAGCGATATACCGAAATTAAGGATATACACATAGCCATCAATAAAGCCCAGGAGGACGATTCGGTTCTTTAAGTCTATTATCGATACTATCGTTTGAACCCGAGTAACCGCCTCCTCACTACTCCAGCCAACGTGCGCGATATGGTCATCCTCGACTACTAGAGTAGAGACAAAGGTACCCCATACACCGGGACAGAGAATACGGCCATTAATAAAGACTATTATCCCTATGGTGATATGATCGGCGTAGGAGTGATACAAAGGTAGCAGGGGTAGTTCACTTATTAAAAGTGAGGGAAATGTCAAAGTTAATATTGAGTAATGGAAGCACTAATGTATTGAAAAAGTTAACTTCAAGGGAGGGTTACATAGGGGAAAGCCAAATAAGCGAGGGTAGAAGGTGAGGGAGGAGTCAAAGTTGAAGTTGGGGGGGGGGATACAGCTGATATAGACAAGCAAAGTACTTGGGGCAGAGACGATACTATTGGCTGTTTTTTCGTTGATAACCACCTACCTAAGTAGGTACCTAGGCAGTGTGAGATGGAGAAATGGTGTAACGCGAAGATCATATGAAAATATGAAATCAAACTAGAACATCATTTCTGGAGTTAGGTTTTCCTTTTGTTACCCTTTTTTTATGAAGATCTCTCCTCACTCTCACTGCTTAGGTTTCTATTATTTCGGATGGCTTTGTTGACTTTTTATAGAGACCCAGACATCCCATAACTCCATATTGCGACTTATCTTCAAAAGACAACTAGTTATATCTTTATGAATAGATCTAAGATTCAGATTTCAAGCACTCGTTCTATCTCTTCTTTGAAAAAAAAGTGAGAAAATTTCAGGGCAATGTCTTACAATCAACTTTCTTTATATCAACAGGAATATCCAGCATGTGTAGTCCATAATATAAGGAAATTGCTATAGAGGCTGGCAGATTTGTACAAAACTTTTCTCTCTACTATGATTATTATTATAGGAATACAATTACAACAGCTAGGCCCTAGCATTATAAAATCCCCTATATGAAGTTGCGAGGTTGTTAGAAGAATCAAGGAGAGATACAAATTGGAGGCAAGTAAAACTACTTGTGACAAGACAAATCCATTTTGTCTAACGATTGAGTATAGATGTGCCTCTTAGAAGTCCTTAATCATACAGGTCCCTATAGCTATGGCCACTTTTGGATCCTCGACCTTGACAAATGTTTTACGGCTCAGTGCCTCGGGGAATTTTCCGGTTGTATTCATCCATTGAAGAAAATGATTGCTCCTCATTCCAAAGAATAGCAGAAATATATCAATTACTTTCGACTAGGGTATACTAGGATTCCAAGTCTCTGTAAAGGATGTTAAGATAGAAACGGTGGCTAGGAAGGTCCGTATTGAAGTTCTTAGATACGCTACTCTCTCGCATAGCTGGTGTTAGAGGTCGTCTTAAGCTATCCAGCTGTCGCTAAAGAAACCTAGGTTATGAGATACTAAAGAAATCATATAGATATACTCCTCACGTTGTGCTACGTGTATGTTGTGCGTGTCTATGTACCTTCTTAGGCCCCGACGGGTTGGAACTCCCGATATCGGCGTCCGGCGTTTAGCATTATCCCCGACAAGTGGCGGGGACAGCTCTGGAAATAAATCAATTTGTCAGCCGATAAATGGTCGCCAAGTACATATTTCAATATTTAAAGGAGCAAGTCTACGTCTCTAAATCACTCAAAATCTCTGAATTGGCTATCTATCAGTCTTTAGACAATTAATAAAATAGGGTCTACTAAGTTTCGTTCCCCGCCAATCCACCAGGCCGAGGATTTACCCTATTTTACCCCCGCCAACAATACTAAAGCAGCTATAAACCCACAGGACCCCAACACCCCAACACTATTCCGCCCTTTGCAAATTCGAGACATCACATTCAAGAATCGTATAATCGTAGCGCCTATATACACGTACTCCGCCGAATCAGACCCAACTTCGCCGACTATAGGCGCCCTCACAGACTTTCACATCGCGCATCTCGGCCATTTAGCCTCAAAGGGTGTGGGTCTCATTCTCATCGAAGCTACATCGGTTCAATCTAATAGGCGCATTTCGCCCAATGATTCCGGCCTTTAGCAGGACAGGACCGACTCCGAGCAATTTAAAGGACTCCACCGCGTGGTGAATTTCGCTCATAGCCAAGGGGCCAAAATCGGCATTCAGCTTACTCACGCCGGCCGGAAGGCTAGCACGGTAGCCCCCTAGCTTACATCCCAAGCAAAGCAACGTGGCATCAAAGCCGATAAAAGTGTTAGTGGCTAGCCATCAAATGTGGTTGGCCCCTCTAGTGGGGAAGAGCAAATTTGGGCACCGGGCGATCAATTCTAGCCCCCTCGAGAGCTTCAAACGGCCGAGGTTAAAGAACTGGTTCGGGCGTTTACACGAAGTGCAGGGCTCGCTGCACAAGCAGGAGTAGATGTGATTGAGATTCATAGTGCCCACGGATACCTACTTCATCAATTCCTCAGCCCCGTCACCAATCGACGAACCGACAAGTATGGTAGCAGCTTTAAGAACCGAACTCGGTTATTACGCGAGGTAGCTACTACAATTCGTGCTGTTGTACCAAGTAGAATGCCCTTGTTTCTTCGTATCAGTACCACCGATTGGCTTAAAAACCAAACTATGGCAGCAGAAACCGGAAGCTAGGACATGGAATCCTCAATTCAACTTGCCAAATTGTTACCCGACCTAGGTATTGACTTTTTGGATATTAGCTCAGGCGGTAATCATAGAAGCTAACGTATTAAGCCTCACACCAACTATCAAATTGACCTCGCTAGCCAACTTCGTCAAGAAATTCGCGCTGCCAACCAAGCGACGCTAATGGGAGCTGTTAGCTTTATTACCGAGGCCGAGCTTGCTCGTGACATTGTTCAGGGTGCAGAAGAAGAGGCACAGGCCACTAAGGCAATTCTGTCTGGCCCAAAGCCTCAAGCCGATGCCGTGTTAATGGCCCGTCAATTTCTGCGCGAGCCCGAATAGGTACTCACAGCGGCCAAGAAATTGGGCGTGAAAGTATCTCTCCCGTGGCAGTTTGCCCGAGGCTTACTATAAAGTGAATACATGAACACACATTACTAGGGGCATAGGGGCCAGGGTACGGCAGCCGATTTGGACCAAATTTGACAATGCTATCCCATAGGAGGCTCCCAACTGAGCCTCAGGACGCTTTACAATATATTACTTACCGGTTTTCAGCGTATCTCATTAGTTCGCGGAAACTTCTATTACCTTATATTAGCATTTTAGTCTTACCCTCAGTTAAGTATATATTTCGGGGTCGATTTTAATAAAAGTTTGTAGAGATCTATTTAACTTATACAGTTCTACCGCAAAAGTTTTCGTAGACCCGTATCCACCCCAAATATATATCTACCACCCTATACATTTCATTTAATTATTTCACACTTTTTACATTAACTTAATACCATGAAAATAGTATATTTAAATACGCATTTTCATCGAGAATATAGCAATACTAAATATATATTCTCAATACTTAATATACCACCCCTATAAAGCAATAACCGCTTCTACCCGGCGGTTTATAGTGCTTACTAACCTATTAAAGTAATCCTAGCCTAGCTCCTCCTATACGCGGTTAATTAATTCAGAAAAATACACCTTTAATTCTTTAGCGGTACTAGGATAGGCTTCTAGGTTCGGATCTAGCCTATCAATTATCTCTTTAAGCTTAGCCTAGTGTAAAGAATACTAGGATTTCAGGCTAGTACCTATCGACCAGGCGGGTTGAACAACAGTGGTAGGGAAGTGTATTGTATTCTTCATACAGAAACTGATACTTGCTAGGAAGGACTTTCCTAGAGATTCCAACATAAGGATATCTTTATGGAGTCGTGGGTGTAACTATGACGATACTACTCCATACTTCTTTCATGGAGTGTAGTGGTCATAACTCCGCAAGCATAAAGAACTATATATATAGATCCTAAGGCACCAATAATGGCCTCAGGTTGTTAAGGATTCTATCCTTTACAATTATCTCCCCTTCTATGTAGGTTATCTCAACCTAATCTTATAAGTTATAGTCTTAATGGCCGAGTCCTGATTCCGGTGAGACACTCCTATGGTTTGTAAGCGATCTCTTTATAAACTAGGGTGGCTGTTTCGTGTTTCGAATTAACAAAGGATAAATGAATGTTATAATTGGTATTAATGAGACAAAGATAGGTCTTCAATGGAATTTCCAAGGCAAAGATTGGTATGAAACTGTGTTAAAGGTATTTTATAAAGAAGGTATAAAGAGAGTGAGTAGCCTACGATTCTCAATTGATTCATCGGTGTCTCTCTATCATATCTCTTACTCGGTGGTATTTAAACCTTCCTAAGGTTTGCCAGGCAGCTACAGAACCGACAACTCTGTGGTATCTTGTATGCTTCAGGTTCGCCGTTTCGAATTATAAAACCAATACAGAAAGGGTAATTAACCCTGTAGTATGTGTATTCATTCTTTCATGGAGTGTAGTGGTCATAACTCCGCAAGCACAAAGAACTATATACATAGATCCTGAGGCACTAATGATGGCCTCAGGTTGTTAAGGATTCCATCCTTTACACCTAGGTATACTTAATAGGGTTAAGATCCGGAGAGTATAGTAGCTAGGTTATAGTAGAAATACCTTACTGCTCTAACTACGAAGTAATATAACGCGCTATATAAATAGGGGCGTTATCTTATATAAATTCGCGTATTAAATCCTCGAAAATTAAAGGTAAATTCTCCTTAAGAATATTAAGATATAACTATTAAGATATAACTATTAAGAATAGCTATTTCGGACCAAGGTCTTATCTTATCTCGAATTATTTAGTATGGTTTTATATAACTCATACCCTAAATTGAGATTCACCAGCCACATGCTCCGGCATTAACCCACTAGACCAAAAGGTCATAACTAAGTCAATTCTATGAATTGACTTAGCTGCAGTGGTATATATATATAGGTTCTCCACACTCTAGGATCACATCCTTCCCTACTAGGTTCAAATCACTCCTGGGATTTTTGCCTGATTTTCTATGGCGAACCAGTCAACCGGTCTAAAAGGATCACTATCCATTTAGTTCCTATCCCATAGGAGGCTCCCAACTAAGCCTCAGGACGCTTTACAATATATTACTTACCGGTTTTCAGCGTATCTCATTAGTTCGCAGAAACTTCTATCACCTTATATTAGCATTTTAGTCTTACTCTAAGTTAAGTACGTATTTCGGGGTCGATTTTAATAAAAGTTTATAAAGATCTATTTAAATTATATATAAGTATAACTACAAATTTATAAACTTCTAATCTAGCTATAGTATAAGAAATGTCACGACGTCTTACTAGAAGGGTCGCAGGACCCGGTATATAGAACTATACCACCGAGAGACCGGAGGTAGAGAGTCATATGACCTCGCTTACCCGCGCACAACTATACTAGTAGAACTCGGAGCAATATTAGAAGGCTCAGAGTTCAGTTTAAATACATGCAGTACTAGTATCAATACTTCGTAGTAGTATTTGTATTATATAATACTCCTTTCACTCTAATCTATTAAATAAAGACCTATCTATAGGAGGGTCTTCACATTCTAAACTCTCTACATCTTTCGATCGGACCGTTAGGGGTAATAATAGTACCGGTATACCGAACCCGTATAGTAACCAAGTAAGGCCGAGGATTCGATAACGATATCATAGAAGACAACTTCGATATTAACCTTAAAGGACTAGATAACCCTAAGAAGGGATATAGGAGAGAGTAGGGAGACCTAATAAGGATTACTAGAGGGTAAAGTAACCCTATAAAGCCTACTAGGCCCACTATAGAAGCTTTATCTACCGGTATAGTCTAAAGGATAGTACCTTCGACGTAAGAAGAAGATAAACTTAAGGCTATAAGAGCCTAAGTATACTACCTTACCGAGCTTATAGAGTTAATAGAGAGATAATCCTAAATAGAGGAGCGTATCGCGAAGATTACTATAATAATAGTAATACTAGCCTACTCTATACTAAAAAGGACCCTACTAAGGGGCCTCTCTATAAGCGATACTAAGGACGATAATAGAATAATAGTCGACGTACCGTTAGGATACTAAATTATAGATACGAAGTATCCTACCTACCTATCTAGTATTAGTAAGTACTCAGTACTCTAGGAAGTCATTCTAAGAGTATAAGATCTAGTAAGCCTAGCTTAATAACTACTTCTAATAATACCCTTACTACTTCGTAAATAATATTATAAAGATTAGCTAAGGCTTCAAAGTACTATAAAGAGATATAATAATAGTATAGGAATCCTATATAATATAGGAAGGAGTACCTAAAATATACTTAGAGTTTACCTACTTTATATAAAGTATAGTAGATAACCCTTAAGTTATCTACTAAGAAGCTAAAAAGTAATAGTATAGATATATATAGAGACTAAGAGAATCGGTTATAATATACTCTCTCTACCTAGACTAAATAGCTAAGAATATATATATTCCCCCTACTAAGGAAGCCTATAAGGACCGCTTAATTATAGGG
>LWEC01000186.1:0-51291 GCA_002116305.1 Penicillium italicum | reverse complement strand
TCCTTACTATTATTAATTAATTTAGATATATTAGTAATAAGCTTAACTAATCTCTATTTATTTACTTTTTATATAGAATCTAAAGATATATCTTTATTAGGTAGTTCTTTAATTTTAATATTAAATTAGGTTTTATATTAGAATATTATAATATCTTAAACTATCTTTATATTTAGCTATCTATATTAGTAGTAGTAGATATCCTATATTAAATTAAAAAGATATTTAACTTTAGTACTTATTATAGGAATAAAAAGAATATTATAAGTAATACTTAAAAGAATTAGGAATTTATTCTTATATTCCTTTTAGAATTATAAAGGATTAATCTTTCTTCTTATTATTATAGATATTAGTATTCCTACTTATAATAATAGTAAATATAATATATACTTTTTAAGATATCTAATAGGTTTATATTTTAATATTAATAGATTAAAATAGATATAAGGTAGAAAGTTAAAGAAGGTATCTAAGTTACTTATACTAACTAAATAATACTTAAAGGATTACTCTTCTTATAGGGACTATATCTAAATATATCTTTAAATATAAAGAGTTATAAATTAATAAAGCGTTTCTTTATACTAATTATTTTAATTTATATTATTCTTTAATATATCTTATATCTTACTTAAGAAGAGGTAAAGCTTATATTAGGATATAAGAATTATTCTAATTATATAGAGACTATTATAGATCTCTTTTATCTTTATATAATAAGAGATAAGCTTTACTATCCTAATATTAAAGGCTTATAATATTACCTTTTTCTAAGATATAGTTTTTAGAATAAGTTATATAATCGATTCCTTAAAGTACTTAAAAAGGGTATTATAAATACTAAAAATATAATATACTATTATCTTTTTAGTCTTTAAAAGTACTATAGTAAAATAGTAGAATAGCTTTATAATATATAGAAGGTAATTAATCTATTACTATTCTACCTTACTAAGTTTATATTTTTAAGTCCTAATATTATTATAATATTTATTATAGGGCTTACTAAAGTATTTTATATAATAAAGTATTAAAAAGGTAGAATTCTAATAGGTATAGATATCTTAGATAGGTATAAGTTTTACTCTATTAATCTAGAGATAGAAGAAATTATTATAATATTAGGGACTTATATTAATAAATATAATAAGCCTTTAAATCTAGATATTTATTAGATATATTAAGTAATAAATAAAGTAATATACTTATCTTAATAAGGGTTTATATAATAACTTATTTATTCTATAAAGTATAGAATAATTAAGTTTAGGCTTAGGCTTAAATATTAGAAATATTCTAATCTATAGTATTATTTTAAGGATTAGCCTTTACTAATCTAAATAGCTTATAAAGGCTTAGCTAGATAATATATATAAGATAAGAGATTTAAATAACTAGTAGGCTATTTAATAGTTTAAGGAAGTTAATAGAGTCTTAAACTATCTATACTAAAGTTATATTATTTAATATATTATCTAATATAATTACTAATATATTATCTAATATAATTACTAATATATAATTAGTAATATTAAGCTTCTTAAAGATCTTTATAAGTACTTTACTTAGATTTATATTAGAATATACTTTATTAAGTAATTTAAAACTAAGTAAGAGTTTATAATAATTTTAGTCTTAGTTAATAAAGTACCTTATAATAGTTATAAATACCTACTAAAAAGGTAATATTTACTAATTAAGGGTAATAGAGAGCTTTATATCTTATAATAAGATAATAAGAATTATATATTACTCCTTATTAACTAATTTCTTAAGCTAATATTAAGTAGTATAAGGATAAAGTAAAGTAGGTTTAGTTAGAGCCTTTTATACTATTTAAATTAAGGATATAAATTACTTCCTTTTAAATATCTAAAAAAGGAGGTTTAAACTAATAAGATATTTAATCTACTCTCTTTCTTATTTATTATTTAAGAATTTTAAGATATAAGATAACTTTAGTACCTAATATATTATATATTAATTATCTTAAAAGGTATAATTATATAAGACTTATTAATATATATTATATAGTCTTCTTAATTAACTATTATATAGACTTACTTTTACTACCCTTTTAGTATTTACTTAAGGCTATATACTACTTAAATATATTAGTATTATTTTATTTTATACTTAGATAAGGTAATATAGCCCTATATATCTAATATATAATTAAAGGTTTACTTATAATATAATATATTACCTAGTTAAAGTTCTTCTAAATATCTAATATATATTTTATATCCTATTATAGCCTTTATTATATCTTAATACTATTACTATATACTATAATACGTTACTACTTAATAAATTTTACTTTAAATATATTATTTATTATATTATAAAGGATAAACTACTTTCTCTAATTAGGGTTAATATATTTAAGAAAGTAATTAAGAATAGCTAATTAAGTAAACTTAGATTCTATTAGTAATATAAAAGTCTATTAGCTATTAAAGAGATTAGGATTAAGATTTAAATTAAGATTAAGATTAAATATATTAATAATATAAGAGAGGTCTAATTAAGAGCTTAAAGGAAATAAAGAAGGCCTTATAGTATAGATATTAGGTTAAGATATAATTAATATAATATAAGTAATAATATAATAACTATAGGAAAGTAAGTAATCTAAACTTATAATAAGTAACTTATAACTATATAAAATAGGGGTTACTAATAAAAAAGGTACTTTATATAGATTTAATAGATTATAAATTAAGTATAGACCTACTATCTATTATAAGCTAATTAGCTATAAATATCTTTATCTATAGGCGTACCTATAGGTATACCTATAGGAATATACCTAAACGCCTATCTTAAGTTATAATCGAAGGATTTAAAACTCCTAGAATAATAATATAAGTCTTTTAGTAATAAAATTAATAGAATTTAGTAATATAAGCTTATAAAATAAGAATTATACTAATTCTCTTTTCGATCTACCTATAAACTACTAGTATAGTTGTGCGCGGGTAAGCGAGGTCATATGACTCTCTACCTCCGGTCTCTCGGTGGTATAGTTCTATATACCGGGTCCTGCGACCCTTCTAGTAAGACGTCGTGACAATTATAGTATAATTTAATAAGTTAATAAAAATACTATATAATATAATATATTTTAATTAAAAATTTATTCTAAGTCGTATTATATATAGACTAGTTCCTTATATACTTAGATATTTTAGTTAAATTTATAGATATTATAGATTAAAACCGCGATTTTATATAGAGTTAGTAAAATAGGTATAAATAATAGTTATTTATTATATAAAGTTAGCGAGTTATACGTCTATTTTAGGTGACTTTATATAATAGTAGGTATAGTAGGTATACCTAGGATAGGTATACCTATAGGCCTTAGGCGTTATAGATAGGCACTCGAAAATCTAAATAGCCTACCGCCTACCGTAGACGGGCGATAGGTACCTCCTAGGTGCCTATAGACAGGTAATGTCGTAGTCTAATTAGGTTCTTAACTAATTCTAACTACCTTTAGGCTCTATCCTATAACTAATTTATAGTATTACTAGACTACTTAATCTATTTATATACCTAAAGAATTACTACCTTTAGCTAATCTTAGGCTTTATCTATATTTATATAAACTAGTATAATAAACTTATTTTTTAGTTTAGGGTTCTTTAGCTCTATTTTAGATATTATAAATATCTTTTTAAATATATCTATTTCCTCTTCTTTAATTACCCTATTAGCCTTTAGTAACTATTTAGGGTATATTAAGGATATAATAGATAGGAATTATAAGTAATAAACGGTAAGTATAATAACTATTTTAGATAAATCTAATTATTATAAAGTTTTAGGTTTAGTTAGGTTCTTTAGGAATTTACTTAAGGTTAACTACCTAACCTCTTATAAAGGCTTTAATAGGGGTTTTAAGGGCTATATAATACCCTTTTAGCTTTTTAACTTTATATACTCTCTAACTATAATTTATTATAGCTAAAGAGAAAGAAAGGATACTTAGTCTAGTAGGTATATATAGGGATATCCTATAAATATTTAAGTGTAGAAAAATAAAAGGTAATTAATAAGATTATAAGATAGTACTAAGCTATAAATATAACTAATTAATAGAAGATAAGTATTTATCTATTTAGAATCTTATTAATAGAGAATAGGATAGGCTTAGTACCTAATACTATATATATATATCCCTCTTCTCCGTTTATCTTTAGTAGCTAGTATACTAATAGACCTAATTAGGCTACTACTAGGATTTACCTATTTACTTATCTTACTCTATCTACTAACCCCTATATTAGAGGAGCCCTAAAGTTAGGTAGGGATATAAGGTAATATCTATTAGATATAGCTATACTATATAACGGAAGAGTACTATATATTCTAACGATATAAGGGTTAATTCCTACTTACCCTACCTTACTACTTCTCCCTATACTTCCTTCGTAATCTATACTACCTTACTAGTATAAGGCCGCTTTAGGGGTAGTGTTAGCTTATTATTAACTTCGGCTAGTTCGGTATCATCGGTTAAGTCTACTACGTTAACTAGCGGGGTAAAGAGTGCCGGCCACTATCCTTCGTCCTTTACGTCTAGGCCGAGCACTAAGGCCATAGCAAACCAAATGCGGTCCTCTAGCTACGCTATCGGTGTCGCCCCGACTGCCGCTGCTATCATAAGGAGACCTCGGAGCGTCTCAATAGGTACCTCCTAGGTACCTATGGACGGGTAATGTCACAGTCTATTTCCTCCTTATCTAAGGCCTATGGGTAATGCCTACCTGCCTATCTATAGGCGATGTCGTAGTCTAGATGGAACTATAGAAGCTGATAGACCCTAAGAGAGAACCGTAGGTCATATGATGACTAGATACTGCAAAAAAAGGCCTTGGAAATGAAGGAAAGTCAAAGGTAGTGCAGCCGTAACACATGATGAATAATGGAAGCAATCCCCGAAATGCAGCTCACAGCTACGTTATAGTTTTCATACCTATGCCTCCAGCGGTATACCGAATTAGTTCGGCTGGAGTGGCTGGTAAGGCTGGACGTTGAATTCAAAACCGTCGAGGGTTTCTGCCCATATATTTCCGCAGTCACGACCAGGTGAGCAGATTTTCACGGTATCGAAACAGTGATTTTCTTTGTGGGCACGAATTTTCCATCCCTCGCTAAACAGGACGTTACTTTAGTATTCCGGATAAGACTTTGGTGAGCTGAACAGAGACGCACCCGCCACCGACACAATGCTTGATAGAGTTTGCCGGAACAATATACCCCTGGTCCCTCTTGTGGAGACCACTGGCGATTCGTACGCACCGGGGATTGTCATAAGCGTCGTTGTTACCTTGATGGTTCGTTAAGAAAAGGTGCATTATATCGTTCGGGTTGTCACTGCGCGGAAAATGTTAAAACTTGCTTCAATGTTTTTAACAGCGCAGTCACACGAAAGGACTGGAATGAAAGCTGTACCCATCAAGGTCCCAATGGAATTCATGATCCCTTTTCAGGTCCACAATATCTCTGTTACGAGGAAACGTTATGGCCAAAGAAGTGGCAATGAAAGCAGTGACGACAGCAAAAGTGAATCGCATCTTGATAGTGACAATCGGACTTTGCATATAATTTACCAGGACGCTGGTATGAGATTGATTCCAAGCTTAGAAGAAATATAATCCAGAGGTGCCGTCGCTGTAGTATTTATAGCCATAGAAACTTGACTGAAACATCTTGCTCTTCGAACGTGCTCGAAACTATAATTACTTGTTACTATATTTCTGTTAAGAACTATGTATCGTTATTCCGTTCTTGGTATACGAAGGGGCCTAGCGGCCAGTGATAAATGGCCGACAATCTATCAATTTTCGTCCAAATTGGGAATTGTTACCTGAGTTCTAGACCGCCTTCTATACCGCCTAATACCATATACTGTATACCTACCTTCCTACCTACATATCTATATTTGTATTATCGCTACTCTTATTACTATACCTACTTATATTGACATTGATATCCTCGAGCTCCTTATCTAAGGTACTACTAGACTGCGACATTGCCCGTCCATGGGCACCTAAGAGGTGCCTATCGCCCGTCCACGGCCCGTCGATAACGCCCACCATCATATAAAGTTGTCTTAAATATATATAAAAATCAGATATATAGTAAATTATACTATATATATTTATATATATCTTATTGAAAATCCGGAATTATAATTGTAAATATGTAAAAAATACAAATTTAGTTGAAATATTTAGTTGAAATATTTTGAAATCTGTTTAAAAAATCACGTATCACGCTAATTTTGCTTACTAAAAAGGCCTACGGGCGCCTACGACGCCTAAGGCCCGTGGGCCCTAAGGGTAGGGCCCGTCCATGGGCCTCTCCATAGGGCCCATTTCCCGCTTATATAAGGCCCGTGGGCAATGCCCACCCGCCCGTCCATGGACGATGTCGCAGTCTAGGTACTACGTATGATAACTTTACCTCGAGAAGTATAGTAGGGTATTAGGTAAGTAGTAGTAAGGCGAGGGTACGGTGGTAGCTAATAGTAAGAAGAAGGCGTAGATCGAGCGAGAGTAGGAGAGAGAGAGGAGTTAAAAGTCAAGTACCTAAAAAGGTAGTGATATACGAATTTGTATGGTAGGAAAAGCTTCATCTTTCGAAGTGATGTTTTCGCCCAAGGTAGGGGAACCTTAGAACTGCCTAAGGTACCCAGCTTAATAAGGAATCTGTAATAGTAATTCAGGTATTTTAATTTTCTGCCCATCCAAAATCAGGCATCTATTTATCACTGCTCGCTATGCCCCTTCGTGTTGGTAGGTCTCGGAGAGAGCGGAATTGGTATCATCGTAGTACTACATAAGAAGTTTAGTACGACGTACCTCCTACTTTGAGTAAATTGGTTACACAGATCGTAAATGACTACTATATGCTGAGGTTCGTATGGTTAGAGTCAGACGTTTTTCGTAGAGACGAACAAGTGTCAGACACCCCGATAAGGTGAGTAGGGGCTCTACTGCACCTATTTCTAGGGTACGGCTGCAACTGAAAGCTCGTCTTACATTACACTCATCTAGATATCCTGGGGCATGGTTCGCGCTGGGATGATTCAAGTAAAACACAGTTCCGAGACAACATATTGATACCCTTGCTGCAGGAGATTTTCTTTGTGGATAAGAGATCGTGTAACGGTCGCAACTTATTTTCCGACGTACGTCAAGAACTTGATTCACTAAACGTATTGCAAATCAGGCGGCACAAGGGTGCGTACCCAGGTGTATAGCGCTCAGGCGTCAATGATGCCTGAATCCTTAGTTTCGGCCTGAGTTCGGCCTGGCAGAAAAACAAAATACATGAATTACAATTACAGGTGCCTTATTAAGCAAAGTGTCTAAATTACCAATTTCAATAAAACGAAGCTATTCCCACCACACAAAACATCATACACCCCAGACCGGGCGGTGAATTTATTTCTATTTAAAAGTACTCTCTTCTCTTCTCTCTCTCTCTTCTCTATTCTTTACCTTTACTACTACCTATGTCACCGCTTTACGCTTACCTTAATGTAAACCCCCCTGAAATGTAGAGATAAATCAAATTAAATGGCGTAACAAGCTTCATTTGAACATACCTATCGGACCTTATTATTCCGGTCCGAAGCCATTACAATACACTGTAAAATGATGCCTGGAAGCGGTCTAAAATCAGGCCAAAATCAGGCCAAACTCAGGCATTCTGACATCATTGACGCCTGAGCGCTATACACCTGGGTAGGGTGCGGTTCCAGGGAAAAGTGGGTGTAACGGGTCGAGTGGACTCTGTAAGTAGGGATTTGTGTCGGCAAATAGCCAACTAAATCTATGTTGTACAGCTCGGCGAAAGACCGAAAGCAGTGAGATATATTTGGAGTTTCAATTCATGCAGAAATGATGTGAATATGTACCTATTCCCGTCCAGGAGCGAAGTTTGTAGTATATTTTTCAGAAATGAACAAGCTCGCTATCTAGGATAGAACAATGTACCCATACCCTCATGAAGCCTTGAAATGCAGTGGTGGACAAAATTAAATGACAAAGCAATATGGCCATGTCTACAGTAATTCATTAGAGATTCTCTACCCTTGACCCTGGATCTTTCAGGCTGGGATTTATAAACATCTAAACCATGTTATATAGTATTACTTACTTAACATCTTCGTGCTACTATTCAGCAAATACCCCAGGACCATCCTAGTTGACTGGTGCCTAAATCTCGTAAGCGCGATCCGTTTCCTAGCTGAGCACTGCACGGAGCGTCTGGAAGGCCAAGGCACCTCGATGAGACACCTTGACTCTAGTTCACTAGGAAATCGCTGTAATCTACATTAGCCAGGATTTCCCGATCACAAGGGATTCACTACAACGAGATGCCTAAACCTAACGTGGCATTGATGCGACCAATAACGAGACATTTATTTGAAACTGACTGCTATCGCTGATACTTGCCTTCAAGTGTGGCTTCGACGTTATGAGAGGGAATGGCTCCGTCACCAATTCCACCTCGCATATCAAGGAGTACATCGAAGAAACCATTTAGAGACTCGGCTTTACGCCTGATTTGTAAACCCTAGTAAGTCGACTCGCTATCCTCTAATTTAAAATTGCTGATTTAAAAAGATACACCCCTAACTGAGTCTATTCCTGCCCTTTATGAAATTCACAAGGCAGGAACGACCAATTACATTGAACTTTCGGAAGGTTCAGCTGCCACGCAACGCAAGGCAAACTAGTGCCTTTCTCTCCAGCCAGCTTGCGGATATTTTGTCAACTGTCAATAGTTGCCAACATTGATGGTGTCAAACCCGACCATTCAGCCTTTGACACCCTGCACGAGACAGCAAAGGAGCTGGGCATCGCCTATGCCACATACAGTCCACTAGTATACGGTTGGCTCGTCGATAACTTTGATTACAAGTCCCCGGATAACCTTGCCCCTGGTGATATCCGCCGAGACTGTATATATATCCCACGCAACAAGCTTCCCAATCATAGACTTGATAAAATCGCTAACATGTTCTTTCTCGATAGCTCTTAAATTCCAAGGCGAGACCTTCTAAATGAACATTGGCATCGTTGAGCAAATAAAGAAGCTCGCTACCCGCAGGGGATGCAAGATGAGCCAAATCGCGCCCGCCTAGGTTGCCTCTCAAAGACTGATCGCTATTACTGGAACAACTTAAGCGGCCCGCTTGGAAGAGACCTGTGCATCTCAGGACTCTAAATCGACCTAGGAGGAAAAACAAGAAATGCGCAAGATTATCGATGCTGCTAAGCCGCACGGCAGCAGATATGCTCCCATCCATCAGGCTATGGTTGGAGATTAAGCCAAGTAATAATTAGTTTTGTAATGAGCAACAAATCCTAGCGATTACACTAACTCTGCCTACCTATCAACTAACTCAAAACTCCAGTGGAACTAGAGAGATGCTACAATTAAATTTGTTCCAGATAGCCTTTACCGCATCTGGAATAATGGCAGACTGTAGAATATTGCACAAACTAACAGATAGTATCCTTACAGGTTCCATTCAAGGCATATAAAACGGCAATCCTGGCAGGATCGTGGGAGCAGTAGACTCCACTTGGTGGCAATGGATGTCAACATCATCCGTAATGGAGGACATCATTGATGGAGGTATCTTTACGGAAAATGAGTGGATTGGACAAATTAAAGATCAGATTAGATGAATTCAAGTGGTTGGTCTGATTAATTAATATAAATCCTCGCAGACTAAAATAGTGGTTGGTTCGTCCTAGAGATTTATCGGCCACTACTAACACAAAGATTTTGTCCTAATTTTTGCGGTCGCATGAAGGTCGTATGCGATCATTGGAGGTCGTTATCAGCTGAGTGAGTGGGCTGTTTGAATTTCACTAAAGAACACGGTCTGAATTTATGAAAACAACTAGTATGGACTTGGCAAAAAATAAAAACGATGCAGCCCGACAGGATGGCTGAACCATCGGATTGCTGGTCCGGATATCCCGTGGGTAGACCTGCTTGGAGAGTCTTAGCTTTGGGAAAAGCCAAGGGAACATGTAGGAAGCTTAGGGTAACAGCGTCACAAATTCTGGTTAAGCTTATCTGATCGAAATCAGATAAATGAGAAATCAGATAACAGGGCGCAAAAGTCAAATTACGCCAAGGCTGTTCCACGGAGCTGAATTAAGTTAAGATGGTGGCCTCGGAGACTCTGACATAGGATGATTCATGCCCGAGGTCAATAATTGCTTGTTCTTTTGGGTACCAATTGGGGGCTGGAATTGATCTTGAGCTCTTTTTGTATTTTAAGTTTCCCATCTGCGAACCTTGCACTGTACTTTGACAACGCGAGGGACAGACAGAGCGGGTAACCTTTTGTTGTTAGAGGGTAGTAAGGGGGGGTAAAGTGAGACAGACGGCAGCATGACTTGGACCTTGAAATCCGCGCAGTCCTTTAAGCGATAATTTGTGTACGGAGCAAGTGGTTGACGCAAACGGAGTGGCCGCATCAAGCAAGCCGCCCTGAAAAGAGACAACTGGCTAGGACCCTAGAAACTTGAGAAGAGGCACGCTAGTCCAAAATAGGAGGTGATGTTCAGCATCGGCCAATCATGGCTCTTGCCCCCACACCGTCCTGGGGCCAATGGGGCGAATGGGCGGTACTCGCCCGCCACCGCAACCCCTGATTGGGTCAATAATCAGATTGCCCCGCTCACCACAAGATTATCTGATCATCGTCGCATCGGAGCCTCCGGTCGAGAGCCAGGGAAAAGAAAAAAAAAGGAGACGCTGTCTGGACCACTCAGGCCTTTCTCCTCTGGCCCCTCCAGCGTGGCAGATCTTTCCTCTCTTTTCTTTCCATTGCGCCCTATACTCGACTTTTGTCTATCCTCATCGAAGGCGACGTACAATGATGGGCCTCCCCACTGCCGTTGAAGATCGCGATGACGGCAAAAAAATCAACCGGACTATAGTTGGGGAGGAATCACATGGCTCCCAGAATGATAAATCGGAGGCAGGCGGGCCCAACGGCGATAGCTCATCGCAATATGATCCCGAATCACCGCCCATGTCAGACGGCTCTCACGCGGGCGACATGTTCGATGATGAGAAAGAATTGGCAAAGCACCCCGACAGTATCACGGAGGGTGCTCAGTTGGGTCAACAGAAGGCGGAAGCAGCGGCGCTCGCCTGGAGCTGGCCAGCTTTGGTTGGAATATATGCTTGGTAAGTAGATCTCAGTTCACATGCTCGGGCTTTTCATGATGAAGACCAATTTCTGACCATGATTGACCTTGCAGGATCTGGATCTGCACATTTATGTTGGCATTCCACTCGAATATAAGCGGCTTCCTGATCAACTACATCCAGGGAGGGTTCCAGACCGCACCACAGGTCTCAACCTCCTACATTCTCGCGAATATTGTGGGCGGTGTTCTTAAGTTGCCGCTTGGTAAGACCTTGAACTTGTGGGGTCGTGCCGAGGCCTTGATGGTCTCGACCGGCATTTACCTTCTTGGTATGGTCATCCTCGCCGCATGTGATGGTCCCAATGGATATGCGGCGGGCTATGTACTGTACTGGATCGGTTACTACTGCCTATACCTGATCTTAAATGTTTTCGTCGCCGATACCTCGGGTCTAAGAAACCGAGCTTTCGCTTTTGGCTTTATGCAAACTCCATTCATCTGTACTGCATTCACCGGCAGTCTTGCAGCAAACTCGATATACGCCAGGTACGGCTGGCGCTGGGGTTATGGTATCTTCTGCATTGTGATGCCGTTTGTGTTCCTGCCCCTCGCCATGGCTTTCAAATACTTTGAAAAGAAGGCAGAGAAAAATGGCATCTTCCGCCGGCAGCCCAGCGGTCGCACTGTTGGACAGTCGATCATCCACTATATCCATGAATTTGATGGTAAGAATACTCAAAAAAACAAGAAGCCCGCGAAATCGACACTAACATTCCATTACTAGTTATTGGCGCTTTCTTGCTCATGGCTGGTTGGGTATTGTTCCTCCTGCCCTTCAGTTTGGCACAATACGGCCGCTCTACGTATTCAAGTGCAAAATTCATTGTCCTCATCATCCTCGGAGGCATCATGTTGGGTGTATTTGCAGCATGGGAGAAATGGGTCGCCCGAACCCACTTTATCCGCTACGAATTGATCAAGCGGCCGACCATTCTAGGCGCATGTATACTGGCCGCCGTGCTGTTTTTCAGCTTCGAACTCTGGGATCAGTACTTCTACAACTATGTCCTGATCTCCTACGATATTTCCCCAGTCCATGCAAATTACATGATCCAGATTTATAACGTCGGCTCCTGCTTCTTTTCTCCCGTCATCGGAGCCGTCATCTGGGCCACTGCGCGGTTCAAATACATCTGCCTATTCTTCGGAGCCCCGCTTATGATCCTCGGCTCCGGGTTGATGATCTACTTCCGTGGTGCAGACCACGGCATTGGCTACGTTGTCATGTGTCAAATATTCATTGCCTTCGCTGGCGGCACTCTCGTCATCGGCGAAGACATGGCCGTTATGGCAGCAGGTGGCCGTGAGGGCACTCCGATGATGCTGGCCCTCATTGGATTGTTCTCGAACATCGGCGGTGCGATTGGCCTAGCTGTTGGCGCCGCTATATACAACAATGTCTTTGTTGACACCCTCACGACACAGCTGCCGGACAATTTGAAGGCCAATGCCACTCAGATCTATCTCGGTGGTATCACTGTGCAGTCAACTTACCTATGGGGAACCCCTGCTCGTGAAGCTGCCGCGTATACGTGGGGCTATGCCCAACGTTTGAACTGCATTGCTTCTACTGCCATCTTGGCTTTGACTATTCCTTGCATTCTCGTATGGAAGAACTATGACGTTAACCTGAAGCAGAACAAGGGTAAGATGATCTTCTGAAAAGGCTTTGTGTTGCACAGTATACCCAGTTGAAGCTCGGGTTGGGAAGTTATTTTCATGTCTCGCGTTGTTTCGGGTGTGCTTCTCTGCCGTACAGAGTAAGAGCCACTGCCTTTAATGTACATTTATATTGTAATTAATTTTTGAAAGTGAATGATGTTTATACATATATCTCGTTGTGATGCTGCCAATGTTGCTTTTAATTCTCACAGTTATTGGGATAAAGTAACTTTTTTTATTCAGCTCGTCTGCATTCATGGCTCAATCAAAGATTTTTCAGCCACCCTGAATCCCAAGCCTAAACATGTTCTCATTACCCTATAACTAACTACGAAAACAGTGTGACGGCAAGAAGACCGTGGTGGAGCTGATGCCTTCGTTGGAGGTGTACATGGTCAAGATTCTCCAGCCTCGATCAAAATGCGAGGTTTGGATTTTGATTTAGTATTTTTGGACACGTTTTCCAGCGATGGGTTGGATGTGCGTTCTGATACCCGTGTATTTTCAGGGATGTGAGGTAAAAACTCAAGACAAGCTGTTTCCTGCAGTTGATTTCTTCTTCTCACACCGGATGTTGCCAATCGAACCAGACAATGAGGTCTATATGTTTTGTAAGAATAAAAACCTCAGAATGCTCGGCTCGGCTCGCTTCAGTTGAGTCAATTCCACTCTGTATCTCTTGGCATTTCAACACTTGCCGGGCCAACTGTTGAAATGAAATGCCAAGAAATGATTCTGAAAGATACATTTGACCACCAAGTCGATCACAGAAAGGTTATGAAGTGTTGTCAGTATTCAGATAACTCGCATCTGCTGTAAGCTACGTTTCTAAATCAAACATAACACGAAGTCACAAGTGAATTTCAAGAAATGCTAATGCATATATCGGCAATAAGATACAAATGTGCAGGCAGTAGAGCGAAGCGAGCCGAGCCGAGCACTTCATTTTGTTCTTGGCCAAATATTGTCATCAACATGCCTCCGTGCCGAAACCAGAAATAACCAAAATCATGCCGCGTGACCCGACTAACAAAATATTTCAGGCTGTTGCAGGGACAATATCCAGCTATTAAAGTCGACGTTCCGGTGCATAACTTTTATGTGGACTCGCCAACACAGTCTTAGAAGCGGAATCCGGTGGATCTTTTCTTTTTGCGGGGAATAAAGCTTGGAACAACCCTGCCAAAACACCAGTACACATTCCAAATGGGGTGCTGATTTAAAGTTCCCCCGACTCCAAGGTTTGTTATGCATTCGCTGCTATGGGATTGTGCGTCGAATCACGCTTTAAAAGATTCGTTTACAAGCAATGTACAATGCATAGTGTGACTGTAGACTTTTATTCGGCCCAATTAACTACCCGACCATTAGGGATCAAATGGGTCTAGAGGAGAACTGGGGTGCTAGTTGAAGCACGTCCTGTGTTATAATAAAAAGTGGAATTTATGCCCGCGGGTGTTAGAAGGTTGTCCCGAGGTTAGAGCTCGTTTATAACAGGTAGGTTCCCGTTGGCGTTTGGGGTATTCATATTATTGCGCTCTACTTCTCTTTTGCCATTAATTCTGCTGAATAGAAAAATCGTCTAAACTCCATTGCTAGCCCTCGTGACCCTTGATTTCAACTCATATTGACCCTAAAACGAGACAAATCCAACCGATAAGAAGTTGTGACCTGAGAGTGCTGCTTAACATTCATTTTATGTTAGCGCCAGCAACATATCCTCAAAAATGAAAGGCGGATCGGGTAATGATTTCTTTTTTTCTCTAATCTGACTATATGAAAATGATCTTCACCACATAAAATTAGTGAAGAAAGCAATTTCTAAAGGATTCATGCAGAAACCCACTCCGTCGATAGCTTGACATTAAGCACAAGGAACCGGGGAAAATTCGAAACTGATCTCGAAAATAGCCCCCTCGACCTGAGTGATATCGCAAAAGAGGAAAAAGTCCGAGACCCGAACATTGTCGATTGGGATGGACCAGACGACCCCGAAAATCCACTCAACTGGACCTCGGGAAAGAAAATCACAGCGACATGTTCTATTGCGCTGATCACATTTCTGACGTATGAAAAGCCATCTTTTATATAACTCAGCTCAGTTGGTCAAAGCTAACCAATGGAAATCAACAGCCCTCTTGGATCATCTATGTTCGCCCCCGGTATAGGCCAACTAGTCAAAGACTTCAATGTCACCAGCGTTGAACTCTCATCATTTGTGGTGTCGGTATACCTGCTGGGTTATTGTTTCGGTCCCCTGCTCATCGCACCTCTATCGGAGTTATACGGCCGGCAGTACCTCTACCATGTGTGCAATGTTCTTTACGTGATCTGGACCATTGCCTGCGCATTTGCACCCGAGATGGGCAGTCTTGTTGTCTTCCGATTCTTCGCTGGCTTTGCCGGTAGCTGTCCGCTGACTATTGGCGCCGGGTCGATTGCGGATATGTTTGTACAAGAGCAGAGAGGTGGTGCGATGGCAGCATGGGCTCTTGGCCCTTTGATTGGGCCCGTGGTTGGTCCGGTCGGTATGTTCAATTACCTCATGTTTTCCTTAGTTGACAGCTCAATTCCTAACATTGAATAGCTGGTGCGTATCTAGCACAGGCCAAGGGTTGGCGATGGAGCTTCTATGTGCTGGCTATGGCTGTAAGTTGAGACTGTCACACCCAGTAAGAAACAAAAACTAATCAACTCGACAGGGAGGTGCTATAACTATCAGCTCAATTCTAACCATTCGTGAATCCTACGCCCCCACTATCCTGGCTCGGAAGACCAAGAAGCTGCAGAAAGAAACCGGGAATATGAATTTGCGCTCTGCACTTGACACAGGGCGTACGCCGAAGGAATTGTTCCTATACTCCATTCTGCGACCGACGAAGATGCTCTTCCGCTCCCCGATCGTCTTCCTTCTGTCACTTCATGTCGGCGTGATTTATGGATACCTATATCTGTTATTTACAACCATCACCTCCGTCTTCGAAAAGCAGTACAATTTCTCTCAGGGATCAGTCGGACTCACCTATCTCGGTTTGGGAGTTGGCTCTTTGATTGGTCTGTTCATTCTAGGAGCAACATCCGACAAACTGCTCAACTATCTATCCGCCAAGAATGGCGTGAAAAAGCCCGAGTATCGTCTTCCACCTATGATCCCCGGAGCCGTTTTTATTCCCATTTCGCTTTTCATGTATGGATGGACTGCCTATTACAAAGCCCACTGGATTGTGCCTATCATCGGTACCTCCTTCCTTGGTGCGGGCATGATGATCAGCTTTGTAAGTTAGGTACCTCGTATCTGGAACTCCTTTTTTGCTGTGAATTGAGCAACTGACATTTTGATTTGCTATTTAGATGTGTGTGAGCACATACCTGGTAGATGCATTCACGGATTATGCCGCCTCCGTTATGGCGGCCAACACGGTGTTCCGTTCACTGGCCGGTGCCATGCTTCCACTTGCCGGTCCGAAGATGTATGATGCTCTTGGGCTTGGTTGGGGTAACTCTCTGCTTGGATTTATTGCTCTGGCCTTTTGCGCTTTGCCAGTCGTCTTTTGGATTTACGGCGAACGCATAAGGACGAGTCCGAAATTTCAAGTCACTTTCTGATTGGGTGGCAGTACTCATTTGGGGAAATATTAGGTTATTGCGTCTATTCTTTGCATTTACACACTGTATCTCGGATTATAGGTGTGGGAGAGGTCGAAGATAGATCTGGTTTGAAATTGTGGGTTCGTGCTATGGGGTTAAAGCAATAGAATACCTGTGCATATAATGCTGACAGTCAACTTTGTGGACTGGATGTTAGATGCTCTTCTCCACAAGGACGTCGGTTTTAGTTCACGAGGCTGGGAAAAGAAACTAAATTAGATTCACGACCTTCCCTTTTCATGTAGAGGAATCGATTTTTGGGGGGCATCATTTTTTTGTTACAAAAGAAATCCCGCGATTGGTCGTTTGTAGCATGGGATTACGAAGCGGTATAGGGGTCAGGCGTCAAACCCCAGTTTTAGAGGACCTTGATGCCTTGATGCCTTGTTTTTGAACGGCAGAAAAATATAAATACCTGAATTACTATTACACATGCCTTAATAATCAAAGTACCTGGCTTCTCCCAGTGTTGCTAGGTAGGGTACATGAAGCTTTTGTACACCATACAAATCAACGCATCTCCATATTTCTGGGTGGTTGCAAGTCGAAAAAAATGAAGCGTTTTGCCACCATACAAATCAATACATCTCCATATTTCTGGGTGGTTGCAAGTCGAAAAAAATGAAGCGTTTTGCCACCATACAAATCAATACATCTCCATATTTCTGGGTGGTTGCAAGTCGAAAAAAATGAAGCGTTTTGCCACCATACAAATCAATACATCTCCATATTTCTGGGTGGTTGCAAGTCGAAAAAAATGAAGCGTTTTGCCACCATACAAATCAATACATCTCCATATTTCTGGGTGGTTGCAAGTCGAAAAAAATGAAGCGTTTTGCCACCATACAAATCAATACATCTCCATATTTCTGGGTGGTTGCAAGTCGAAAAAAATGAAGCGTTTTGCCACCATACAAATCAACGCATCTCCATATTTCTGGGTGGTTGCAAGTCGAAAAAAATGAAGCGTTTTGCCACCATACAAATCAATACATCTCCATATTTCTGGGTGGTTGCAAGTCGAAAAAAATGAAGCCTTTTGCCGCCATACAAATCGATGCATCTCCAAAAGTGAACTTTCTCTCATTCTTACTACGATAAATCGATTTGTATGGTGACAAAAGGCTTCATTTTTTGGATTTACAACCGCCCAGGAATGTTGAGATGCCTTATTTTTATGGTGTCCAAAAGCTTCATTTCGGCAGGTTGATGTATTAAGAATTTACAGTACACTGTATAGAGCGGTGTATAAAGCGGTGGCAATCCAGGCATTAAGGCATCCACATCCCCCCCAAAACTGGGGTTTGACCTATACCGCTTCGTAATGGGATAGCAAATTTTTATATGGATCGTTGGTCGCGTGTTTTGATTCGTTCATCAACTATGGTTTCAAGCCCAAACTTCTCAGACACCCGCATTTCTATCAAATAATTGTTTCCTTCATGGAATGCCATCAACAAAGTAATGAAACCGATTTTGAGCGTGGCTGCACCCGTCGGGCCCGTACGCCGTAAAATCGAAAAAATCCCCTGTTAGCGTAATACGATCTACCAGGTTGTCAACAAAACACGCTATGATTGGCCTGTACTTCTAGAGACCCCTGTAGGTCTTGTACCCTCAGTTGGATTGTTGAATTCAAGGAAAGTTATTAGAGACTTTCAGCTAAAGAAAATCCATCGCTTTAGGATTCATCGTTCTGCCAGCACTATCTTACTCGTCATGCCAAGCCCGCTAATTTATTAGTTTCTACTCCACATGATTTTTAAATGGGTTTGAAAGGTATATGGGAGTACATTGCTCTATCATATACTGATCCCAATTCCAAGGTTAGGTCCACGGGTAGTATTAAGTATTAGTAAGCTTAGACCTTCCAATTTATAAAGGCAAAAGACCCATATGTGGCATGTGCTACATACCACACACACCAAATCTACATTACGTGTGAAAAAAGGCTTCTTCATAAGGGTTAACGGTATACAAAATACGTTGAATCATACTGATTCTTTCGATGAATTGGCCAATTCATCGGGGCCAATTCATCATATGCGCCAAGGATTCATGGGTGGATACTCGATTTCTTTCCGCCTTCCTAATGTATAAATGCGCCAGTCTATATTAGGTGGCTTGAGTTGCGATGAACTGAATTTGCTTTTGCTGAATATCTCTATTGACCTTCCTAGTTGGTCGAATAAGTTGCCGATACGACCGTTTCGGTTTTTAATCTCCTGTCAGTATACGCAGTACATTGTGGCGAAAGTATTGGCTGCCGCAGATTACTCCGACGGGGAGTGTGGTCCCTAACGAATGATAGGGCCTAATATATATACATATATACCGAGGTGACAAACAGACGTTCTGTTTGTCCTTATGATCTTTTGGCCTAGCGGTTAAATGCTCTTATGTAATCACTTAGGTGTAGCGGCCTAAGTAAACCTGCCGTCCCGGCAGGATTACAGGAGCTTGCACCACGCGCCACGTGCCGTCCCGAAGCGACTATCATTCGCACGACCCACTCTGGTCATCCGGACTGAGAGTAGCTTTCAATTCAAGAAAACTACAACATAGCATCTCAGGACAAGACTTTGACATAGGGCTTATTTTAGGCCAAGTATTCATGATGCGGAGGTTATCAATCATCTCTCTTCAAGTCAATCTATTTTCTTGATGAAAGCATTTTGTTCGAATTCGCCATCACATGAGAATGTGGCTGCATGTGCCAAGATGTTGGAATCCATGTTTCGGGTGAAAAGAGAATGTCTGATAAAACTGTCATGAATATTGATGTTGCTGAATCAGAGGGCCACCTTTTGCGCACAACAACAGCTGCTAATCAATGGACGTACAAAAAAATCCCCTTTGTATTCCAAGCCTAGTGCCTATTAGTGGGGGGGGGGGGGGGGGGGGGTTTACGACAAAGAAAATCAATCAGAAGTCCAATCATTGTGGGATAAAGCCAGGAAAATACCCCCAAAGTGTTTTATTCTTAACCTTGCTTATGGATACATAAATTACGATTCAAAGGTCCAATTTACAAAAACGAGATGGATCCGCTCTCAGTCAGTGCAAGTGCTATCGCAATTGCAACACTTGCCGCTCAAACTTGCACCGCCCTCTCCGACCTACGATCGCTTTGCCAAAGTTTACCAGGACGTCTTCATGCGGTAAACAATGAGGTCGCTGATCTTGATCTCGTCCTTTTTCAGGTCTCATTGCTCCTTGAAGATCGAGCTTCCTTGCCTGAAAGCAAGGTTTCCGTTATACCACACCTTTTAGGACAAGCAGATAAACAACTGGGTGAGATCAAAGAGCTTGTTTGTCAGCTGACCGTTGCGTGCCGCACTTCGAGGATTCCCATTTTTAGAGCCCATGCCTGGCAAAAAGAACAAAGCAGACTGCAGTCTCTTCAAGAGAATATCAGAACTGTCAAAGCCAATCTCAATATAATTTTAGGTGCCTCAAACTCGTAAGCATTTCAAATTCAACTTTTGAATAGTTTTCGGCTTTTGACATTGGCTAATGTTGAAACAGGCAGGATATGACGAAGATTCGCTTGGACATTGAGACGATCTCAACAGTCACTTTGGAATCCTCACAACAGCAAGTCGCTCTCAAAGACAACTTTTTGAGTGGTCTTGCTGCTGTCGATCAGCGCATAGCTAGGGTTGAGGACATGCTACGGACCCAATCACACCAAGTTCAAGCAAGCCAGTTCACGCAAGTCGGCACATCGTATGATATGTCTACCACTCGGAGGCAGCGTCCATCATCAATCAAGAAAGAGACACAGTCGACTATAACACGGTCGGATGGCATAGGCATTCGTGTTACACCTTTCGCCGTTACCTGCCGTACGGGTTGCCCATGCTCTTGTCATGTTCAACAGAAGACAACAAGCCCAGCCCTCTTAAATCGGGTGTTCGGTCAGCTTTTTGTTGGGTATGCTGGACTGCCCCTCTTCAGCCCAAAGTGTAATCTCGAGGCATGCGAAAAATCACGAGCAAGTCAAGTCAGCTTGGAATACTGGTTTCCTTTGGGTTTTTTATCCTCTACAATCGTGCGACTTTAACTTGGCTACCAACCCAACATCGGAACACTGCTACAGCTTGATACACTAAGAAGGGTACCAGACACAGCACAGTGCGTCAGCTTTGCCTTGAACGGCGACATTGACGGCCTAAAATATCTTTTCAAAAACGGCCTGGCTTCTCCCCGTGATGTTAGTACTACTCGAGGTTATTCAGTGCTTCGTTGGGCACTTTATGGAAAGCAGTATGAGACATGCGAATTCCTGATCCATGCTGGAGCAGACGCCGACTACAGACCGATTGCTTGCAGCGATAACAGCCCAAGGAACAAAGCATGTCATTTCCTTTTGGAGGGTGGGCTCTCCAGTAATGCTATTGGTGCTCTCAGATTCATCACCAAAGGCGGTTTTCTGGAAGACTTCATAGAAGAAGCAAGGTTCACAAGGATCCATAAAATTATCATGGATTTGGCAAAGCTAAGTCTCGAAGACGAAATATCCCAAAATCCAGAGGAAATCAATTCGGTTGACGCGATGGGTCGCACTCCCTTGGCCTGGGCAGCCGCCCGAGGAGATACGCGAGCCATTGTCACGCTTCTCAGTCATGGTGCTGACCCAAACATCATCGATGTTCAATTGTCCGGTGCTCTGTCAAATGCTGCTTCTCAGGGCCACACCGTTGCTGTTCGTCTACTTCTTGAAGCTGGAGCACAAACAGACTTATGCCATCCTAGTGGCGAGAAAAAGGGCAGCCCACTCAACTGCGCTACCCGCAACGCCACTGATGTTTTGCTTCTAAAAACTCTGCTTGACTTTGGCGCAGATGTGGATGCAAGTGGAAATGATGGGAAAACAGCACTCGTCCATGCAGGAAGAACCGATAATGCTAGTTTCGCCATGTTGCTCTTGGAATACGGCGCTGACATCAATGCTATATCGGCTGATGGATCGACTCCTTTGACTACCGCAATCACTTATAATAGTCACAATGTACTCAGGTTGATTCTCGATCGATGGCACGAATATTCTGTTTGTCCGCGCCTTAAAGGTCCAAATCTGCTTCAAATAGCAGCACTGTACGCGGATCCTCAAACGTTGCGGATTTTGGCTGCAACGGATCATTTCAGAATGAAATACGACAATCAGTATACTCTTGGAGATTTTGGAAATCGCTTGCGACAAAGACCTGATTTGACCGATGACTTAGCCCTGTCATTCGATGACCTATTGAGGGTGATCAATCAAGTACCTGAGCCAAGAAGGGAGAAGTTCCAGGGCTTTGTGGATCACAGCAGTTTTTCTTGCAGTGTATCTCGAGTCAATTCAGAATTGACAGATTCGCAAAAAGATCCTGACAGCGCTTACAGTGCTGATGGAAGCTTCAGTGATGCTCTTGAGAGTCTCCCACTGATGACTGATGATTCTCTTACTACGGGATGATGGTTTTATTGAGAGATTGCCAGGAATTACGATGTGCCATAGAGGACTATATTCAATGCCATAGGGGTTGCTTAGGTCTGACCTCTGATAAAATTGGGATGTCCTCTGTTTAAGGGGCTGAATCATTGCATTCACGCCGAGAGTTACAGTGGAACTCCTTCATCAGAGTCCACTGCGTAGGCTAAGTTGGCAATTTCAGTACTGATAAGGGGACTCGTACGTGAGAGACGAAATTTCGTAGCATGTATCTCAACAGAAATACCTCGCTTATACCCTCCGCGAGGCTAAAATACATCGAACGAGGATTTAACTAGTGAGTCGCGCAATCATACGACTTTGTAGAAATTGTAACAAGTTACTCAGCACCTGCTGGTATGAGCAAGTGAGTTATCTGAGGCAGATTAGCTGATATCTCAACATATGCAGCTATCTTAGAAAACTGCAGCTGGTGCATAAGATTTGGTTTTGACGTAACTGTATATTATGATACCGAATCTACTTTTCCTCTCACGGTTATTTGCCGATTAGTACAGTGGGATCTCCGAAGTATTGGGCGGCATTTTGTATCTCTGTTTAGAAGACAGTATGTGAAGGTACTGAAATGCGGCCCAATACTTCGGAGGTCCCACTGTAACTGCCTATTTAATTGCGTATCGAGACATTAAGTCCATGACAATAAGAAATACAGCGTGGCGTATTATTAGGAGTATGTTTGACTCATTCAATAGAAAACAGACACCTCAAACCGCAATTTTGACCAACAGTGACGCAGCAAATATCCCAATACCCTTAAGCAGAGCGCTTTCCAGACCGCCTGTCACATAACCAAAGGCAACTTCATTTTACTTGAAAACATTCTTGCTTAAGTGTGTATTTTTATAGAAGACATGATTCAATTCAATCAATTATAGTTCATTGTTTCATCAGGAAATCAGCTGAGGGGTGTTGAAAGCAAATCGAATTTTGACCGGCAGCATCTGGGTAACCAATGGGGTTTCAAAACCCTTGCTGCTGCTGAATGATTTACTATTAAAACAGTACATTAAACAGCATGTAGTAAATTGGGATGATCTTTTACAAAGGGATACTTTTGGAGTATGAAACATGAATTGTAAAACTGTCTAACCTCTTCCATTCCACCCCTATAAATCCCTCACTAACATGCATTTGATGAGAGAATGAAAAAGAAGAAGCACAAAGAGCGGTGTCAGCACTGAATACTGAGCACGGAGTACTGGATTTTCCCAGACTTCATTGTCTGAACGTAGCCTGAATTGAAATGCGATCCGGCGATACGGGATACTCGACTTTGAATGGCGGAATGTGTGATAGAGGCGCCAAACTGCATCGACGCCGCTAATCCTGATTCCGCAGGAGTTCTGTATGCATGATTTGGCACATGCATGAAGCGACGTATGCAAAAAATCAATTCGGGTTTAGCCTTGAAAAAGACCCGGATTTATTTCAATTATGAAAAATAAACTTGGGATTTCAACAGCTGCATCACTCCATGTGATGCCAGCATGTAGGGCAATTCGATGTGTATTCAAAAGTGCCACATTTTGTTGACATGTATCACTTTGCCCCGGACGTGGACAGCATCATTAGCTCTCCCTCGTTGTGATGATCTATCCTATTTCTCTCTATGGTGGCACCCAAAAAGCCAAAGCCCCTATGATGCCCATAGCATGATCGGTTGCCCTTTGTATATACCAACCTGGTCATGCACTCACTAGGAACGATAGGCGTAAGTTATCTCTCTCGTAATTAGTGCATTATCCCATTGAGCATCCATATTTATTCACTCTTTTTTTGCATTTAAAACTGTCCAATCATGTCGCAATACATGATCCTATCAACTCCGTGTAAATTCTCCGCGTGACCGAACCTGAGGTTTTGATTTTATTGAAACAATCAAAGCGCCACTAGCTATTGGCTTCATTCAATTAGCCGATCTTCGACGCACCATCGTAAAGCAGGTCCCGCTCTGTGTAGTACAGTTTAGTTTCTGATGTGAAACAAGTCCACCTGTTCTAATCGACGAAAGGAAGTTCAGCAGATCGTAACTACGCAACCCCACCACTGCCTAAATATGTTACGAAACAAATATTGTAACAAAGAAAAAACTCGGTAAAATAAAATTATAACTTCTCCTCTCTTTATCAGTTATTCCTTCGCCCCCACTTCGACCCCTGTTCAAACACTCAGGTGGTCAAGCTGGGCGACGATCTAAGTACCCAACGGCTGGGTTCAGTTTCCGTTCAACTTCCCGTTCTTCCCATCCATCATTGAATTTTGTCCCCGGGTTCACTATGCACTTTGGACAGAATTTCCACCAATACTTGGTGCCAGAATGGGCACCGTTCTATGTTCCCTACCCCTTGCTGAAAAAGTTATTCAAGAAGGCTGCCGGGAACTTGATCGGTGAAAGTGGGCACCCAGAATTTTCAGGTTCGTTATCTGTTTTACACCATTTGAATTGCTTCTCACAAATAATTTAGACGTGTACACACTGCTGGCCGAGAGCATCGAGTCCTTCAACAACTTCTATAATAAAAACTGCAACCTTCTTAGCGAAAGACAAACACATCTTTGCACGAAATACGTATCGATGCCGGGAGAATGCATCCCTTTGAAAACGAAGGATGGGAATTACCACGAAGAAAAGTACCTGCTTCAAGTAGTTGCGGACATTCGCAATGACTTTGAAAAGCTGCAAGATTATTTTCGGGTGAATGAAGAAGCTATCCACAGAATACACACCAAGATTGAAAAATCCACCGGCTTCGCTGAGCAATTTCATCAAAGACACAAAGCTAGCTGGGTCAAACCGAAGGTTGGCCACCACACATATTTGAACTTCATACCGAGATTGAACGACCTAATAAACAGCGGTCTCGTGACTTCCTCTGATAGAGAAGCCCCCTTAAAGATTGTGCAATCTTGCTACGAAAGCATGTGTGAACAAAGAGTATCTTCCTCAGTCGAGCGTTATGCTTTAGATTGCGCTATCAGGAACGATGAATCTTCAACCTTAGCTGATCTGCTCAAGACGTTAAAGAGTAATGGTGCGCCACAGTTGCACTTCAAAACACTTCTTTATGCTCTAGCAGAGCGTTCTATAGTCTGTCATTCTCAAATTTCCGTCCAATTTCTGCTCTCAGACGCATTTCCTGCAAATGACGTTGTGCTAGATCACAATCTTTTGAACCACATCATTGCCATGCGCAGGCGAGAGGATGGTTCAAAAATGAGCGGTGGATTGAACAATGAGTCGCAATGTGTCATTGGTAGACAGGGTGAGGAGAGAGAAGTCGACTTGTTCAATTTCGCTGTTTGCCAGCTTGGCATTCATCAAAAGAATGCCCTACTCGCGGAAGACGCCTTTGGGCGGCTTTGCCTTCATTATGGCGCAATTTACGGGTTGCTGTCCATTTGCCAATCAATTGTCAATTGTGCTAAAACCTGGGGTCAGGGTTACTCGTCAAGATTGATCCTATCTTTGGATTGTCGAGGTTGCACGCCCTTTCACTACGCAGTGATTGAAAATCATGTGGCCGTTGCAAAAACACTTCTGGAAATCTTGATGTCTGAGAATCAGTCAAGTCGCGAAGAGCAGTGTCAAAACTTGTGGAACCAAATTAATGGTCTTCTAGTTATTGCCATCAGATATCAACATGATGACATGGTATTCCTTCTTGGAAAAGCTCAGACTGAAATCCAAGGCTGTCCCTCTATTCACGAAGAATCTGCTCTTTATGTTGCCACTCAAATTGGGCGTGAAGACTACGTGAAAGTCCTTCTAGAAAATGGCAAGAATCCCTTTATAGATGTGCCTGACACACTACATGGTTGGACTCCGTTGTTTATCGCTTGTGTGGAAGGACATAAGACCGTTGCCCAACTTCTCCTGCAAGCAGGAGCGAACCAGGATATACAAGATCATCTCGGCTGGGTGGCCAAAGAGCATGCTGCTTTGAGAGGCTATCTGTGTCTGGCCGACATGCTGCGGCGATGGGATATGAGTCAGCTCACTGGCGGCCCTGCCAGTATACTGTCGAGGCCTGTACCTGCAGCTGAGCACCGCCATCGATTTGAAACTGATCAGGTCATTGTCAACCTTGGTAGCTTACGGGTTGGAAATAATGTGAAAGCCGTGGACTTGAAGGGCCTCTCGCCAGAAAATGCAAGGTACACGAGCAGGCTAGCCTCTTTGGATTTGTCGATTTCGGTGGACGGCAGCGACGGAATGCTTTTGAAACTACCCATACTGAGTAATGTGGTCAACGAACCATTTGTGTTTCCAGTTTTGAGACCTGGCGAAACCAGTCTGATTTTCAAATTCTTCTGCGCTGACGACTCCCGTGAAGGACTTCAATTAGTCGGAAGTGCTGCAGCTCTACTGGAAAGTGGCGGAGACTGCTTCGGAGCGAACCGCGAGAGCCTTGTCAGAGAGCGGACCATTCCAATCCTGGAAAAGACGACAATGGAAGTGATGGGTACTGTGACTTTTACATTCATCTTCGCTCGATCAGTGATGAATTTGAATTTACCGCCATCAGTCCATCGTTATACCACAGATGATACTTTGCAACTCGTTGGTCATCGAGGTATCTACACCACACAACCAAATATATGTTGCTACTGACAATGAACAAGGCCTTGGTCAAAACACTATCAATCAAAGCCGTATTCAACTGGGAGAGAACACAATTGAGGTATGATATCCTCTAAAGAAAACGAAAGTTCAACGTACCAACAATTAGATTAGTCATTTCTTTCTGCCGCCAAGCAAGGTGCATCATGTGTCGAGGTGAGGACTCTTAAAAGTCTTGCGAGAATTCTCTAACAACCTCAAGTTCGGTAATGGACCAGTCAAACAAGATATCGCCCCTTTACAGGTACTAAGATGTCATCAGATGTGCAACTCACCCGAGACCTTGTGCCGGTCGTTTATCATGACTTTTCGTTAAGTGAGTCAGGAACTGATATTCCTATCCATGATCTGAGTTCCGACCAGGTTAGTACCTCGCAACATAGGCATCTGCGTGATTCTCACTTTTGAAGTTTATGTACGCAAACCAACTTCAGTCACCGAGAGGCATACCAACAAAGGAGCTCAAAACTCAGAGCGCAAAATGCATGTTGGGTGAATTTGGTAGGGAGAAACCCCGTTCGCAGTCGCTGACAAGATGTCATGCACAAGAAACACGTCAGATCCAAGACAGGATGAAATACACTGTTGACTTCATGAAGAAAGGATTGAAGCCGAATACAAGGGGGCGTTGCGTTCAAGATTCTTTTAACACCCTGGAACAGCTGCTTGTGGAGTTGCCCGAGTCATTAAGTTTCAACATTGAGATAAGTACGATTCCATTCCACAATGGCATGTTCTCGTGAAGCTCAAACCTAACATAAAACTGGTGAAGAGTATCCCAGGCTTCATGAAGCGGTCGAAGCCGGCGTAGCACCAATTGCCATTGAGATCAACACCTTCATCGACGAAATACTCGCACACATCTCTCGTTCCAAGAGCGAAAGAAGAATTATGCTCTCCTCATTTTCGCCTGAAGTTTGCATTCTTTTGGCTATCAAACAGAATACATACCCTGTCCTGTTTATTACCAATGCCGGAAAATTACCAATCTCAGACCTGGAGATCAGAGCCAGCAGTCTACAGGCAGCAGTCCGTTTTGCAAGACGGTGGGATTTGGCCGGTATTGTCTTTTCTTCAGAGACTTTGGTCATGTGTCCAAGGCTCATGGGATATGTCAAAAACTCGGGATTGATTTGCGGTTCTTACGGTCCTCTGAACAACATCTCTGAGAACTCGAAAGTAAGTGTTTGATGAAGTTTACAACAACGTTCTAGCATTCTCGCAAGCCAAACCCGAAAAGGCCAATCTGCTAATCAATTATAGATACAACAAGAAGCAGGTGTTCAGATTCTTATGGTTGACGAGGTTGGGTATATCTCAAAAGCCTTGAATGGAACTGCCAACTGATCGATGACAAGGTGAATGAGATGATTTTTGCCAAGGCTGGCAATTAAGAGGGGGAAGAGAAAACAGGGGTTGGCACGAAGGTGCTTGACATGGCCTTATCGTCCATCATACAGGGCAGATGAACATATCTGTGCTGACGCTTTGTCTCGACAAGAGCTTGACTTTTTCTTTTGGCCCGCATTGTTAACTTTAGGGATTCCGTGGTGACCCCTGGCGTTGGATTTGAGACCACCATGGTAGATGCGTTAGCTTTAAGGCGCTAGTTAGTGTTGGTTGTAAGTTTCTTCTTTCGCCAAGCAACTATTTTGTCGAGTTCTTCTTCTTTGGACCAGAAGTGTTTTACTGAATATTTGTTTCATTGGTCTAAATCGTGTTAGAAATCTTCCCCACATCACAAAGCCCTGTTGCTATTTCGGTAGAAATGAACTTCATTTCTTGTCCGCGCCATCACCATCACTACCTGACTAATTCAGCTCTACTTCCAAGGTTCCAAGCTTGCCAGTCGCTCTGTAGCCCAGGAAAGAAGGCGCAATGCACCAAGGCGGAGCCTCGCGGAGACAAACGCCCTCTTCATCATCTCAGGTCAGCACAACGCTGTTGCTGTTGGAATAAACATTTTTTTGTCACACATGCTCGTTGGGACTATAATATTCGTGTAAATGGCGCACAGCCCGGGCGAGCCCATAGAATAAGTAAACGCCAGCCTTAAAAACCGGTCCTGCATTTAAAAAACAACTCTTGGCAAAAACGTTTTCTTGAAACATCTAGCCAATCAGAGGTCCTACGGCCTGATACTCTTTCCATGGGGGAGATACCTAGCAGCGACGGTTAGGACGGGTGCGAACGCACAGATTTTGCTCCTGACAGGAGAGGAACGCCAAAACCACGGTCCTCGCAGATCCGCCCCGATCCATGGACGACATCGCGGAAGGGGCCCGCAGGGTGCTCAACGACATCGAGAACTATGGCGCGGAGGACCGATATGTAATCGGATATATTCGTGCCATCGCCAATGCGCACTAAACGCCCAATGGGGAGATGGTCCGGGGATGGCCAAGCACATTATCGACGGCACGATCTGCCCACGCGGGGAACTCAAGGACCGCAAAAGACTGGCCGGTTCGTGCCAGCGATAAGGGGGTGGCGAAGCTCGGTGATCCGGATCAACAGCATAAATGCCTCACTAGCAGGGCGTGAATGAGAAAGAAAGAGTAGAAGGGCGATAAGCAGCAGGTAGTTGAAGCGGCGATGGATGGGACTTGATAGAAACACGCGCGGGGATGCTGAGGAGCAGGGTGACGCTAAACCTAAAATGGCACGCTAAACCCCTCACCCAACAATACGGAGTAGATTAAACCGCCTTGGAAGATACCATCCCTCAAAAAGTTCCCCCATTTCCCATCCCTCAATGCTTATCTCTTGGCGCCGCTTGCATTCGCCGAGCACCCTGGAGCCTGCTGATCCTTTACAAAAGCGTCTGGAGAGAACCTGGACGGTCTCCAATCGTGATATGGAACACCCCTGCCAGATTAGCCAAGATGTGGAGAAGCAGGTAAAGCCATCTTCCCCTCTTTGTTACTGCCTAATTTGTGCACCCGTTGAAAATATTAATATCGGATGGTGTAATAGCTCGAATGCTTGCCAGCCTGTTCTTCTCCGGGATCTACTCTTGCGCAACATTCCATTCCGCAGAGAAATTGGAAGCAGACTCTAGTCAACATGTTGCAGCCGGTGAGACTCGGATTTTTGGCTGTTTTGTCGCTGCTATTGATCGCAATTCATCTGCCCAGTGCAAACACCTCCCCCTTGGAGTTCTCCGAGCGAGATCCGCATGCCGGCCTCGAGTCGCATGGTGGAATTGGCCCTGGAAAGCTGGGCGCTGTTGCTAGCGAAAGCTCAATCTGCTCCGGCCATGGATCTGACATACTGAAGATGGGCGGAAACGCTGCTGACGCTGTGGGTATACCAATCCAGCTGGATTTAGGGGTGAATCTCGGAGCTGACAATGACATAGTTGGTCGCGACCGAATTTTGCATTGGTGTCATAGGTGCGGCTACATTCATTCGATTGATAATTGCATTTGAGCATAGCTAACGGACACAGGGATGTACCACAGTGGAATCGGCGGAGGTGGCTTCATGCTCGTGAGATCACCAAAGGGTGATTATGAGTTTATCGATTTCCGAGAGACCGCTCCAGCTGCCGCATTCGAAGATATGTATAAAAACAACGAGGGTGCTTCGATCTACGGCGGCCTGGCAAGGTAAGACATATACGCTAAGTGGATATGGGCCAAGCTAAGAGCTATATCTATACCAGTGGAGTACCGGGCGAAGTGCGAGGTCTTGAGCACCTCCACAAGAAGTATGGCTCTCTTCCATGGTCGACTGTTGTGCAGCCGGCTATCCGCACAGCCCGTGACGGGTTCCCTGTCACAGAAGATCTTGTCAGATACATGGCATCTGCCGTTGGCAATGGAGAGGACTTCCTGTCTAAGAACCCCACGTGGGCAATTGACTTTGCTCCCAATGGAACCAGACTTGGACTGGGCGATACCATTACCCGACGCCGGTATGCGGATACCCTCGAGGCTATTGCACACCGTGGCGCGGATGCGTTCTACTCGGGCCCTATCGCGGAGACCATGATCAATGCGGTCCAGAGGGAGAACGGCACAATGACGCTCGAGGATCTTAAGAATTATACAGTGGCTATTCGGGATATCTCTCAGATCGAATATCGCGGTTACAAGATCACAAGTACCTCGGCCCCTTCGAGTGGCAGTATCGCCTTGAGTATCTTGAAGATTCTCGGAACATACAAGGATTTCTTCTCGACTGAAAAATCTGTGAATTTGAGCACCCATCGGTTGGACGAGGCGATGCGATTTGGATATGGCGAGGTACGAATGACTAACTTCGATGTCACCCCGGGGCCCGTCGACTCTGGTCAATAGTCGCTTACATGAAACACAGAGAGCTAATTTTGGCGATCCCCTTTTTGTTGACGGAATGGCCGAGTATGAGAAGGAGATTTTGAAGCAGTCTACGGTTGACGACATTCGATCCAAGATCTCGGATGTGCGAACTCAGAACGTATCTGCTTATGATCCAGCCGGACTGGAAAGCCTAGACACGTAGGTGCTACTTGGTGCCTTATTCTCTGACATTAAGCTGACTCTGCATCAGACCTGGAACTTCCCATA
Organism: Penicillium italicum; assembly: GCA_002116305.1. NCBI lineage: Eukaryota > Fungi > Ascomycota > Eurotiomycetes > Eurotiales > Aspergillaceae > Penicillium > Penicillium italicum. Next base: position 20,040 of record LWEC01000186.1, on the reverse strand, counting down.
TCGCGGTAGCCGACCACACTGGCCTTGCAATCTCGGTAATAACCACGATAAACTTGCTCTTTGGTAGCCAAGTAATGGTCCCAGAAACCGGTGTCATCATGAACAACGAAATGAACGGTATGTCGAGAAAGGCAGCCCTAGGCCACGGAGTTGACTAATATTTTCACAGACTTCTCCATTCCCGGATCTTCAAACTCTTTTGGATACATCCCCTCTCCATCCAACTACATCCGCCCTGGAAAACGCCCTCTTTCCTCCATCACGCCCGCGATAATTGAGCGACCCAATGGCAAACTATTTTTGATTGCGGGATCTGCCGGAGGCAGTCGTATTATTACTGCCACCGTTCAGAGTATCATTCACTCCATTGACCAGGGACTCTCCGCCGCCAAAGCGTTAGCCAAGCCCCGTCTGCACGATCAGCTGGTGCCAAACCAGGTCAGCTTCGAATACAGTTATGACAATGCAACGGTTGCCTCCATGAAGGCACGCGGTCATAATGTTACTTGGGTTGCTCCAGGACAGAGTTCTGCCCAGCTGATTCGAGTCTTGCCCAATGGAACATTCGATGCTGCTGGTGAGCCGAGACAACTCAACTCGGCTGGGTATTCTGTATAGAATGGGATATATTGGCAGTGTGGATGCCACAGTACATACATTTTCAAATACGTGCCACAGTATAAAAGCATCATAATAAATAGATAACTCGATAGATAACTCGATTTAGCAAATTCATGTCTTTCGCATTGCAGCCCTTTGTTGTAGATACTTTGACAGGGGGTAGATTGGCGTTTCTTTATCGGATGGTCTGTGCTTTCGATATTCCCTTTTTGATGTAGAGAGACCCAACCCATTTGACCATCATTTCTCCTTTAAAAGTTTTCGTTGACGTGAAAAGTCGATATGAACTTGTCCCTTTCATAATTTCTGTTTCCTGGTTTCATTGACACGACATCGCGTCACCTTATCAAACTTACACGTAAATCGACCTCCCCGCGTTAAAGAGAGCTAGAGAGCTTTCCTCACGATTTCCCCGAGACCAACACGCATTTCACACGCATTTCACTCGCAGGTGGTTTTCTTGCTCTTTGGCTATCTTCTGGTTTGCATTAACTAGACAGCTTTCCATCCAAAGAGTTCATACCCAATTGAACAGCTACCGCGACATGCCTACGAACCCTTCGAGCTTCCCCAACTTCCTACCCTAGACAACCTACCATCTACTGTGGCATCAGGAATACAATGGCTCGACTGAGCAACGTCTCCGTTGTTGTTCCCCTCCCTTCCTTCGACATCGACCCCCTTAGGAGCTTTGACGAAGACTTCTTTGACCGTGCTGTTGACAACATCTTGTCTGAGGAAGCAAGTATCGAGGAATCCCGGGACGAGATGACGGACAACAATATTGGCATCTCAAATCCATTTGGGTATGATGGTGCATCCGACTCATCGAAGCTCAACGTTCGTCGCAGCGGAAGAACCGCGGCCAAGTCGCCGCACTTTTCTATGCCCTCGACCTCCTCACCTACAACCACCTCAGCAAAGAAACCGAACAGAGTATCTTCTAGAATAAGGAAGAGCATGACAATGGAGGATGCCAATGTACAGGGTGAAGCTCCTGTTGCCCTCGAAAACATTACACAACCTCAGCATACGGAGCAAGTCATACAAGTTGAACCATATCCCATCAACGAGGCCGGCGATCACCCCTCTGCAGTTCCCAAAGTCACTGAGAACCCCGCGATGCCCACTAGTGACAACGAGATTACGGCGGAAGAGAAGATCTTTGTTTCGGTGGGCCCAGAAAAGCGGTTGGATGTATTGAAGTTCGTTGTATCACACTCTTTCATGATGGATCGAGCCCAACCTATTCAACGTTCGGCCAGGGAAGAATTCACTGGCCAAGTTCGTGGTGTCGCTGCAGAGGCTGGAATGAGCGACACAGCTACCGATGCTTTGGTAGACCATATTCGAAAGACCTATCTCGAGGACCGTGGAATTGTGGCAGCTGATGATGCTGGCTCTGCATTCGGGGATGAAGTGGATTGCGCAGAAGAAGCACACTCAAAGAGCTTACACCGAAAACGGCGTAAGAGCAGCTCGAATCAACCAGAGGAAAAAGAGCACAAGAAAAGCAAGAGACGTCCCTCGGATAATCCTAGACGGCACAGCCATAATTCTATGCAACATGATGAGCCAACTACCCCAGCAAGTGTTTCTACTGAAGCCCAGGATAATGTTTACGTTGAGCCGAAAGAACCGAAGCATATGGATGACATGCTGGATCTACCAATCATGCCCACGAACATCATTCGGGGTAGCCCTAGTAAGCCCATCGACCTAACCGACTCCCCCCCTCATGACGACTTCGTCCTCGGAGCGGATTGGGTTCCGTTCCAAACCCGAAGCGATGATTCCATCGGGGGGCTTAAAGATTTTGAGGAGAGCAACAAAAAGGATCTTACACCTCACTTGTCACCTAACTTCCCAAAAGAGGCAATTCCCGAGAGCCCATTACCTGAAAAAGTGGTAGAAGAAAAGCGCCCGAAACGTCGCGAGCCAGGCAAAGCATCGCAGAGAGAAAAGAACAGGCGCAAGCGCGAACGGAGGAGGGAGCGCAACAAACATAGAATGAAATTGAGTGGACAGAAAAAAGGCGACTCCACCGATGAAGCAGAAAAACAGCCCCAGGGTACCTCCATCGATCGAGCAAATCAAGCCCGGAGTCCGCCTTCCATTTCGCAAGAAACCCCTTACGAGAGTCCCATTGGAAGCCGACGGAGCTCCAGTCAGCTCCCGCTACCCGCGGATCCATCTCTGTGGGACACGGATTTTTGAATACCAGTGATTTGCCAGGTGTGACTCCAAGTGATGAGGTTCAGTCTAAGTATTTCTCAGGAGCCAGCAAGACCAAAGTTGGCTCTAAAAACAAGCCGGCAACGACATCCTCATTGTACGATTTGTCTATTCCCCCCAAAACCCTACAGCTGTTGAAAGATTTGAATCTACCCCTGGACTTCTTGTCATCCGATTCTTCCTTGAGTGATGCGCCGAGTGATTTTTATTCCGATTGGGATCATCTGGATGATCCGCCGTCGCATATTGAAATCAAGTTGTCACCTCCGAAGAGCACCTGTATTGTCCCTCAATCTACAGACCCTGAGCCTCAAACTCCGGTGAAATGCATCTCTTTCGTTAACCCAGAACCAGAACCTATTACAACTCCTCATGCCAAACCCCTGAAGCATTCTCCTTATTTCCCACGTGCGCTAGTTGATGCTGAATCATGCCTCCCATTCCCCCCTATTGTTGCGCCTTCTTTCGGACTCATACAGGAACAGCTTGCACATGACCCCTTCCGTTTACTCATTGCAACCATTTTTCTGAATCGAACCCGCGGGGGTGTTGCCCTGCCTGTCTTGTTCAAGGTTTTTGAACGATACCCTACGATTGAGGCGATGGCAGAAGCAGACCTACCGGAACTGGTATCGATGATAAACTGCTTGGGCTTTCAAAACCAACGCGCAAGGAAATGCATCACATTGGCACAAACATGGCTATCAGACCCCCCGAACAAAAGCAAAAGATATCGCAAGCTCCACTACCCACGAAAGCTGGACGGTCGAAACGTTGGTCGTGAAGAATGTATTGACGAAGAAGATTTGCGAGTGGCATGGGAGATTGCGCATCTACCCGGAGTTGGAGCATATTCCCTTGATAGCTGGAGGATCTTTTGTCGCGATGAGTTACGGGGGAAAGCCTCTGACTGGAAAGGGACGGATGCGACAGAGGTTGGGTTTGTGCCTGAATGGAAGTGTGTTCTACCACACGACAAGGAGCTACGTGCTTATCTTTCATGGATGTGGCTGAAGGAAGGGTGGATTTGGGATTACAGCACGGGTGATCTGACACTTGCCAGTGATAAGATGATGAAAGCTGCGCAGAGTGGAGGAGTTGCTCGTGAAGAAGAGGGGAATTGGGTACTAGAGACCTCCCCTGTCAAGGTTCTGAATGGATTACATGAATCAAATTGATTCCAACTATCGATGTACAATATACGCTGAATAACCAGTTTTCAAATCCACATACTGTACACGTAGTTGCCTCAGGCAGTAGAATCTGTGTTCCCTCAAAAGGTTTTCAGCTGAGAAGGCTACTCTTTATATCTCAGGATGTGATTTCAGGCTTCCATGCAGCAAAACCACGTCAGTTAAAAGAGCGGGGCCGAGATCGTTCACCGCATAATCACATAGTGTGCTTCTTTCCACTTCCAACCATTTCATGCGTCGTACCTGAATGAGGTTATTCTTTTCTTTTTTTAACAGATTCACCCTTTCTTTCCCCAGACCCCAGACACACGGAATGCCGGATTGGATCCCGCACATTGCGACGATAAGCGACCAGTCATAACAGCCATAACTAAGCGCCAGGAGAATTGGAGACAAAAATAGGATCACATTCCCCTCAGTGGCGGTGCGAGTCTAGACAGGTAACGGACGACTGACCCTTTCGCGTGGTCCACAACTCGATACGGATTTCGCCATGTTTCCTGTTAGACTAAACCGCGACGATAGGAAGTCCAAGACCGTCAAGGCCAAGACAAACAGAACAAACAGAAAGACCTCAACCAAGGACCCAGAGGATCCTACCACGGCTCGCTCATCAACTTCCCAACGCAGGTCCTCCATGCCCGGACTTGAGAGATCGGAGGCTGCCTCGTTCCTCGAATCGAGAACTAGTCTACCGTACCCTACCTTCTCGAAAGCTCACAGCAAGGAAGGTGTCCGAGCAAGCATTCCTACACCGGACCCGACCGATTTGACACATGACGAGGGGAAGAACGGCCACCGCGAGCATCACCATACGCCTCCCAGTCCGCCGCTGACCGGTCTCGACCAAGAGTCGAGGAAGGGCAGCATTGTCAACGAGGATGAGAAGGAAACAGACAAACCGAAGAAGAAAACAAGTATAAAAATCAGAGCCTCTGAAGTCAATAGGTCCTCCTCGAGTCTCCGTTCGAAACGCGATGATAGTACCAAGTCCAAGTCCAGCAAAACGTCGCGAACAGAGACCCCTACAAAATCAAGACCCAAAGATGAGAGTGAAGCGTCACCTTTGTCATCAAGCCACAAGTCCAAGACGAAGGTTCCTGATGACAGAAAGCTTCCCAAACGGTCGAGTCGCTCCACGATGTCTGCTTCGCAGTCGAATGTTACGATTCGTGATATCGGCGCAGAGTCAGTCAACGGGTCCGATGCGACGTCTATTGCGCCCAATCAGCAGCATTCGGTGCCACGAAAACCCATGACCCCGCCTACAAAGCCTCCCTCTCGTACCCAGAACCGATCGGCCATGTCCCATCGCCACTCTGCTAGCGATGAATCGGTCGATTTTGTGAAACCGATGAACCCGAATTCGTTTGGCGCACCCCCGCCGCCCCCGCCTCCGCCCGAACTGCCTGCTACTATCCCCCGAGTTGATTACTTGTTGAAAAATGGTGGTCTGGAAAACAAGGTCTCGAGAGCACTGCTGGCTAGCCTCGGGCAAAAGGATCCATTCTCGCAAGGACAACCTCAGTCCCGCGCTATCGCTGGCAAAATATTTGACCCATATAACCGTTTACTAGACGACTACCAAAAGGTCATGAACAAGAACGGATCTCTTGCTGTCGCAACAGGCTACCGGTCCGTCGCGCGCCGTCTATTAGATCGTCTTGAGGCCGTGTTCGCGCGCGACATCTCTTCTGAGCCATGTAATTGCCAGATATGCTGCCAAGCGGAGTCAGACGATCGACCAGATGGAGTGAGTTGGGGCGAGGTTTTGGAGCTTGTATCTGGCCGCAGGGAACTTCCCATGTGGCCTCCTTTCACGATGGCACCAACCACTGTGGATACCGGTGCGCCAGGTGATGAGCACATTCCAATGCAGAAGCTTGACGTCGACGTTCCTGAAGAGTACCGCGAACACTTTATACGGCAATCTCGAAAGACAAAGGTCGCTGTCGACAAATGGCTCTATGAGCAGAATGATCCAGGCACCAGTGCTCCTAATGAGGTTGACGACGAGACTTTGACCTTTGCCATGCTTACGCATCTCGAACCCCACAAGCGCTCATTATTCTGCTCTTTGCTTGGCATCAATTCTTCTACTCCTGTCCCGCGATCCGACGACCAAAAGCCCCGACCAAAACCTTCGGCGCTTATCTCCTCAGCCTCGGCTATCCAGCGTCTTTACCGACTATCCTCCCTCCCTCGCGACCCAGAAACTGCCATGTACATGTTGAATAATCCGACTATCCACCATGTCCTTGCCACCCTTTCCGCCATCAGCGATGACGAGTGGGAGATTCTCATATCTGGCCGCTTCGATGGATTCCTCCGCAGCGGCGCAGAAGATACAGGTCCCGCCGCGAATGCCGCTGGATCTCGCTGGGGCAGTCGCTCCAACACACCCTTAGGCGGCGGTATTTCCCGAGGACCGACACCCAACTACATGGATGGGAGCTTCCGGCCCTCTAGTCAAGTCAACGGCGCACCCTCAACCCCAGCCTCATTCGGCGGCCCGATCGCTCTAGACGAGGAAACCGAAATCGCCGCGTTAGCAGAAGTCGAGCGCGACATCTTCCTCGGAATGGAAGCCCTCGAAGACGCCTTCGAAGCCCTACACTGCAAAGCCGAAGCCGTTCGACGCGCACTACGCGAACGCGGCGCCGGCCTGTCTGTAGCAAACCAAAGCCGCCGTGGCTCATTCGTCGAAGCACGCATGGGCACGCCCTTCTCGGGCATCGGGACGTGGGAAAGCGGCGGCGAAGACGACTTCCTCGACGACGAGGGCTCTATTGCGCCCGATGACTCGGCGAGTAACATCAGCTCGAATCGGCGTCGTCGGCCCAAGAGACGTACGGAGCGACGCACACCTGCGCCTGTCGAGGAAGAAGACGAGGAAGACGACAGTCTTGGTCGTCGGGATACACGCAGCTCAAGGCGGAGATAGATCGGCATCGGGTCTGGAATGGGAACAATAATTTTCGATTTCTGGTATACGTGCAGCGTTGAAATCATTCGAGGACTATTTGCTGGATGGCATGGGATATGGATATAACTGTTGCTATTGCAATGGGCTTGACGAACTCATGATACCCCCCCTTGCTTTGTTGTCCTAGGTTGTCTTCCTTTGCTTCGAGCTTGCTCTTTTGCATCGTTTTTTTCGTGCTTGGTTTAATGGCCTTTTCTTATACTTTGCTCTTTTGATGATTTATGAATGCCATGAGCTTCCCTCCTACGACCTGATGCTTGGCCGTGTGCTTATGCTATGATACAAGTTTGATTTGCCATATCTCAGCGGTTGAATTGTTAGGACTGTGCAATGTAAGCGAACTAGACTTAGTTATTGTAATGATGCTTAGGAGAGTACAGATACTTTTAAAAAATGATCAAGGGAAACAGGGCCAAGTACTTTGGGTAGTAGAGGTACAACCAACCACCTTGTCTCTGTTTAAATCCGTTAAGTGGCGTGATGGTTGAGTAGGGATGTATTGTAACATCGCTCTACCACAGATTACATAGTTAGTAGTGGTCTGACTCGCGTATCCCCCGCCTGCCCCTAAAAGTGAATAAATGCTCTACAAGTGACATCTGGTGTACCAATAAGTGTATTTTGCAAGATCTAAAGTACCCCGTCACCGACTGCGATGTATACTATATCGATGTAATTTTGCAAATTTTTGACAGTCAGCCTGTGTAAGTTCGCGACATGGGCCTCAGTCCGGCGATGAACCCCGTTAGTCGGTCACTTATTGTTATTCTTACGGTGGATCGCTCTATGCGTACCACGCAATCAACATCCTATAATGACTCTTTATATTCCAAGTACTCCTCACCGATACTTACGAAAGTGACCGGCTAGGATTAACCTGCTCCTAATCATTCATATGCTTTTACCGTTAGGTTAGTAGAGACCATGCATTTCTAGTATGTCCAGAGGTATCCATTAGATTTTGTTTTTCCATAAGCATCTACATACTTTTCGGTTTTGTAGATCTGTTAATATTATTTCATCCTAATAAGCATACGCCACCCCATACTTTGTACACACAATAGCAATATTCACCCAAGAGGGATGACTTTTGGCGATAATATATCACACGGGGGCTAGGAGCGCAAGTAAACTCGTACTGCTAGAGGGGATCTACCTAATAGTCTATTCGTCATCGACCGCCCCGATGAAAAAACCACCGTAAATACGGGGTATAGATGATGTTAACATCGATCACTAGCATCGCGGGTAGCAGAATTCGGAGATCCCAGAGATAACCATACGCTATTGATAGTCCAAGTCGCAAAGTGTGATCTAAGTGATCCTAGGCTGTAGGATTTCCGCTAAACATCAACAGACTAAGTGCATAAGGTTAATGTGTTGGTGTCTTCACTAAAAGAGGAAACTCCGCCTACCCCATCGAATCTTCTATTATGATATGCTACGTGTGTATGTGTGCATATAGCTCGGAACGAGGAGCCAGGGGTGAGTATAGACTTTCTAAAATAATGAAATGGAACTATGAGTAGTTATGTTGGTAATGTCTCGGGTATACTTAGATTAGCGACATCGACATAGCTTTAATGTAAATAAGCCTCGACTTAAGGTGTGTTAGAAATTATACCTTATAAGCTTAAACATAAGTGGTAATATAGGTAGTAGGGAAGGTAAAGAATAGAGGAGAGAGAGAAGAGAAGAGAGTACTATATATCTAATCCGATACCTACTCTAGAACCCTAGGTTAAACCTACACTTTCTATTTTGCCCCCTGTACGTCGGCAAGTTATATGTTCTCAATGCGGAGGAAAGGGCCATAGTTTTACTAAATGCCCGCAGAAGGTTTAAATTGAATTGAATGGTGTTTTGGTGGTTTCAATGGCGTTTCAAAAATGTTAAAAATTGGAAGTTTTGATAGGGTGCCGGAACGACTAGGAACCACGTTACATTTCAGCTATCATAGATTACTACGGTCGAGAATCCTGTGTCACGATGTGCACCAAGGGACCACCTTGCCGCTATTAAATTTAGATCGCGTACCCACATTCAGAACTTGGACTCACAAATTGAAATCTGGTAGATAAATAGTCATGAACCCCTGGGCATGTGGATGTGGCATCGTTCATCAATAGATAGTTTCGAAAGCATAACTTTTTTCCTCTTCAGAGCGTCTATCTAACCATCATAGGTCACGATGGGCGTGTTTTATCGCCTGGTATATTTAATGCCGGCCCTGCTATTTATTGCCCATGTTTCAAGCGCCACTCGATTCAACCTCCAAGGCAGATCAGTCGTCCCTCACAACGCCACACTACATCGACGAAATGACTTTAATAAGTACGGCGGCTGTAACAAGCAATATCCACAAGGTAAAGGCAAAGAACTTGTTAACAGAGCTAAGTACGATATGTTTCGCTTGGCATACCATTCCGAAAACTTCTGCTACGACAATCATAATGATATCTATTTGAATCCCGGCCCACTCGAAGAGCGATTCTTTGGGAGGCTTTTGAAAGACAATGACAACCAAAAGGCTACGATTGGGAGTAAGGATGTCTTCCTCAACTTGCCTCCAAAAACTGACTTGAAATACTAGATATATTTTCCCACATTGCCAACTGGTATCCATGGTGGTTCTTTGACTGGATTGGTGGCGGTAGGATCGAAGTTTATTGCGAAGTAGACCAGCCAAATCCCGAAGGACTCAGTTGCACAAAGTATCAAGGCATGGGGGCATATGCACTGAATGTAAATGGAAAGGCACAGATTGTATTTTGCCAGTTGTTCTTCGAGTTCCGAAACACTTTGGCCGATATACGACGTGATTTGAACAATGACGGAGAGAGAAATAAGAACTTAAATTGGATGGACTCAGCAGCAAGAGTCTTTCTTCACGAAATGACCCATCTGGCCGTGATAGATGGGACACCGGAGAGTATGCAATCATTCTCATAGGCACTTCAATACGCTGATTTACTAATAAATATGTGCTAGGGTTCGTCGTCGACAAGTATTACAAAGACGAGAACGGGAATTTCAAGAAGGCATATAAGCCCAGGGGCGCCGAAATGTATGCCGCTCAGGCACCACAATACGCCTATTTGAATGGTAAATCGAGATCTGCCATATCCCATTCGGACTAAAAGGTATGCTGATCATAGGCAAGCCGATAATTACGCCTGGTACGCGACAGCCAATTATTTCGGCCAGTGGTGGGGTATCCCGGATCCCAATATACATTCAGTCGATGTGGAGGACTTCATGGACGATTCGGTAGATGACGACTCCAAGCCCACGAACATTATCCCGAATATCTTCGAACATCCAGACTGGGATGACATCTCGACAGATGAGGCCATCGCGTTTGCCGCGGGCGACTATACACCAAACGGCTGGCTTCAAGGCAAGAATTTGCGGATGTTACCACTGGGAGGTAAGACGGCGCCTGCCTCTGCCCTGGGTACGTCTGATTACAGATTGCAGCTGCTGATTATTTGCAGACTCTATCACCAATGGATTTGGAAGCTCAGATGGTAATGGCTATCGCGAAGATCTTGAAAAAATTCTCGTCAACGCGAACAACAGAGTCCAGATGGTAGGCTCTTTGAGGTCCGGAAATATGGCACAGAATGAGCATGAGGGTCATAACGGCGCAACAATTGCTCAGATCGCAACGTATACGAGTGCATACGATCGGCGTCCCAATGTTGTCCTACTTCATGCGGGGACAAATGACCTGAATGCGCCATCAGAACCGAGTACAGCGCCGCAGCGACTCGACAGCCTGGTTGGCCAGCTAGTTGCCGCACTGCCTGATGCGATAATTATAGTAGCACGTATAGTGCCATCGGCCAATGCGGGAACGTCTAATATGATGCCCCAATTTAATAACGCCATTACAGATCTTATGGCAACGCGTGTGCAGAACGGCCAGCGTATTGTAATGGTAGACATGCCGTCTGGTGTGACAACGGCAGATCTATCCGACGGACTACATCCCAATGATGAGGGCTATAACAAGATGGCTATCAAGTGGGCCATCGCCCTGACAGCAGCAAATGACAGAGGCTGGATCAGGGAGCCCGTGCCTGGGCAAGGAGGTGGCCCGACCACATGCCCACACGACCCGACATGGATCCCACAAGGTGAAATTGCGCATGGCGCTGGACTTGGACCCGATTTGTTTCTGACAGTCTCGTGCGCGAGCAAGTAAGATATGCTGATACCCCCCAATAGAATATAGAACTGACGCTTTCCTGGAATAGTCCCATATCTGGACTCTGCGACTGCCAGTCCCCCGCTACTGAAAATGCTCTCACTCGAGAGCTGCTGGACTCGAAAAATATCTGCGACATTCGAACTCTGGCGTTCCCGCTCGCTGCGGCTGTTCATTTCGTAGATCTGAACGGAGACGGTCGAGCCGAATTCTTATATGTCGGCAACAACGGGGATCTTACGGCCTTCTTGAACCTTGGCGGACCAGACAATGGACCGAATGCGGCGAAGGTACAGTGGCTACCCAGCGGCGAGATTGGGCATGGTATAAATATTCCACGCAGAAGTGTACAATTTGCAGATCTCAATGGTGATGGCCGAGCAGAGTACCTGCGAGTCAACGATAACGGGAGTATCGAAGCGTGGCTGAACCTGGGAGGTCCCGATAATGGTCCGAATGCCGCGAAGGTTAGATGGTTGGAGCAAGGAACAATCGCAACGGGGATTGGGAAGGATGGAGCAGGGGTACGTTTTGCGGATTTGAATGGTGATGGACGTGCTGAGTATCTTTATGTGCACACTGATGGGTCTGTTGAGGCGTATCTGAATTTGGGCGGGCTAGATGGCAAGGAGAGTGATGCGAATGTTGCATGGCTGCCGCAAGGTGTCATTGCGACGGGTGTTGGCTTGGGACGGGATAATGTCATATTCGCCGACATCAACGGCGATGGGCGTGCTGACTACGTTGCTGTTGACCGGACGGTTGGGAGTGCACAATTATGGTTGAATGGAGGCGGACCAGATATTGGGCCCAGTGCAGCGAAGGTTGTGTGGTATCCGCATGGGACGATTACGACGGGTGTTGGTGGAGTTGCGAGGGGCCTTCAATTTGCAGATCTGAATGGTGATGGTCGTGCTGAGTATCTAGATGTGGCCTTCGATACCTCAGCAGTGAGGGCTTGGTTGAATGGGTGTTAGTGTAGATAACACAATTGGATTGAGATGAACTTTGAATGGGATTGTGATGGCCTAAAATCCCAATGATTCTTAACTCTTTGCTCTCATCGGCATCAAAACGCTACTTTTTGTCATATTCCAGAAGTCTGCCAGATGAAGCAATGTACTAGGAGTAAATTAGTATCTGATTTATAATGTTCAATCCTTGGAATGTGACATATTCGTGCTCTTCTCATCATGGTAGGTAGCTATTCCACCCGAGGACTACCCAGATAGGTACCTAGGTAGGTACTAGTAGTATAGATCCAGCCAAAAGCCACCTTCAATGGGAACCTTGTGATATTTTAGTTTTAGTACTCAGCTCCGGGGCTGTCACCCATGGACTCGGACTCCCAGGCGGTTCTAGTATGTAAACTTGGACTGCCCAGACCCGATCACCAACTGAATCAATTGAACCTTCAAGTTTTCCATATCAGAATATATGTACCCATTTCCGGGAGGCTGATATAGGAGTCAATTTCGACTTGTCTAATAAAACATACAAGTAAATCCAACCGCCGGGTAAGTTTTGCGCGACACATCCCCGAATCTTCGTTGAAAGAATAATCCCATTGTTCTAGACAAGTCATCGAGGCCTCAACGATCAGTAATTGTTTTGCAGTGTCACTCTACACTTCGTATCAGGGAAGTCGTGAAGCACCCATCGGAAGTAATAGAAATATACATTCAAGGCGCATCAGGCTGATAAACTTTAGCGAAGCGTCAGACAAGCTTACAGTAGCGACCGCTTTCGCCTTCCATGGTGGATGACACAGAGGAGCTTTCTCAAATGTCAAAATACCAGGTTACCATACATGGTGCAAACCACATGTGACCTCGGTGCCTCGGCTATCCCATAACAAAAGTACGAAATTGGTCAGTTCTGGATCCCACACAGATTGCATAAATAGGGGATTTTTTGTCATTTTAGTTAGTTAGAGAATTTTGCGCCTTCTTGGTGGTTCTGAAACTTGGGGATGTTTTTTCCCCCATGAAAGATTGTTTCTAAGCGGGAAATGCCCTTCTTTAGTTTGTACGTTGTTATTCAAAAGATGCAACTCAATCCTTCTTGTTCTCCACCGAATGGGCTGGTACGGAGTAGACCAACTAAGCCAAAGTTTGCAGCCGCTTTATGAGACATCTGGTGGCAAACCTGCGTCGTTTTATCCACTTGAGCGTCACATAGGGCCTAAAGGCGAGCTAAATGGGGTTGGTTTAGTAAGATTTACGGTACGTTGTATACAGGGATTCACGGCTCTGGACCCTGAACTGTTGTGGAGATCGCACTCCCACTCCTAGGTGTCCATGTTTCTCTCGGGGAATTCCACTTCACTCAAACCTGTCGTCGATCATTCAGCTATTGACGGGTAGAGATGCCGAATGGGTTGAAGTAGCATTTTTTAGTTCTTGCTTATCAAATTTTGAGTTCAATCAGTCCCAGTAGTTTGGATGCCATGTCTTTCTCTCTCAATGCATTTGGTTTCAAATTTGACGCCTTTGGCCTCTTTCTCTCCCCGAGCTATTCTTTATCTTCCATTGCGGGCAGCTCTTTGGGTAGGTGTTGTGTTTAGTGTTGAATAATATACTGTGGGAATAGTATACTAAACAGCATGTAGTAACTGGGATTTGTATCTTTCACAAAAGGGGTAAAAATGAATTATAAAACTATCTGTCTATCTAACCTCCTAGGCATGAAGCTATATTTATGGCTTCATTTCTACCCCTATAGATTCTATCTGTTTCTTTCAAAGGAATGGCGGTGTTAGTACTAAGTACTAGATTCTCTAAGATTCCATTGACTAAAAGTAGTCCAAATTGGAATATAGGTATCCGATTTAGGATACTCGACGATATATGGTAGAATGTGTGATAGGGGCGTTAAACTGTATCGACGCTGCTAATCCTAATTCCGTAGGAGTCTCGTAAGACTCGGCGCTTTAAAAGAACTATTCGTATACACGAATTAGGGTATATATAAAGCGTATACACGAAATCAATTAGGGTTTAGCGTTAAAAAAGGACCTAATTTTAGATATTAATTATAAAGAATTAACTTAGGTTTTTAATATGCCCCCTTAATATAAACCCGTAATTAAAGTCGAAGTATCGAAGGACGTAGTTATATCTTATATTCGTCGTCGGCGAGGTTTTTAGAAGGAAGAGCCTATAGCTCTTCTTAGTATTTAAAGAGCTACCTAGTATCGTCCTTATCTTCGTCGTTATCCCTAGTTTTTATAGGGAGGATTAGAGTAGTCCTCTCTTAGGGGTATAGAGAAGAGAGGAAGAAGAGAAAGGAAAGGTACTACTAGGACTATTTATATAGTCCTTTCGCGTATCGAAATTAATTAATAATCGATTCTAAAGTAAGGTAAAAGTAAGAGATAAATAAATTCTCTTAGTAGTATAGTAACTATATATAGTATAATAACTATATAGTAGTATAATAACTACTTAGTAGTATAATAACTACCTAGAAATAGTATATTAAATTTACTATCTCTATACGCTATAAAAGGCGCCTCCTAATTAGAATTAGGGTTTAACTTTAGCCTAGCTATAAAGAGCTTAAATTAGGGTAAAGCTAATAGTTTAGTAAGGCTATCTATAATATTTTCGGTACCTTTTATATAGTATAAAGAGATTTTCTTTCTCTTAATTTATTCTCTAATCTAATACTAATATATTTTAATATACTTAGTACGGCTAGTATTCTTTAGATTAATAGTTATTAAAATAGTAGATTAACTATTACTATAGAGTAGGATAGGAACCGAAGTATTATTTAGTATAAGGTTATTAATTAACCTTTATAGTTATATTGTGAAGACCCTCCTATGGATGGGACTTCATTTAATTGATCAGAGTGAAAGGAGTAGTATACAATACAAATACTACTACGAAGTATTGACACTAGTACTGTATGTATTCAAACTGAACTCTGAGCCCTCTAATATTGCTCCGAGTTCTACTAGTATAGTTATGCGCGGGTAAGCGAGGTCATATAACTCTCTACCTCCGGTCTCTTAGTGGTATAGTTCTATATACTAGGTCCTACGACCCTTCTAGTAAGACGTCGTGATATTACCTCCCTTCTTTAATATATGTCGCCCTCGGTATACTCCTTAGTCTCTTACCGGTATCTTACTTCTCGCTTTATAGTATCTCGCTTTATATAGTGGCTTTTTCGAGTCCTTTAACGCTTTAACTAAGTCTTCTTTATCTTATACGAAGGGTTTTAAGGTCTTTCCGAAGGTTTTTAAAGGTAGCGTACCTCTCTTCTCTTAGGGATATACCCTTATAATCCCTTTCTTATTATATCTTTTAATAGAGATACTACTAACTAGGTCGTAGTAACTATACCTATTACCCCTACTAAGGTATAGTATATACGGTATATTAATTCCGTTAGTAGTATCCCTAATAGCGTTTATTAAAGCTCTGCAGCTAGTCTTAAGTACTAATATTATTATTAGTAGTATTAGACTTATATAGTAGTAAGGTTTCGAGGCTTTCTTTAAGGCTTCCCTTTAGTTTCTAACTATTTATAGTTCGATCCTTAGTTAGATAATAAAGCTAACGCTATTATTCTCGCTACGACCCTTATCGCTTATACGACTACTTTAAGGGCTTTTAGGAGTACTTAGAACGTTCTCGGATAATATATTAATACTAGTCTCGTTCCTATAACTATATCTTATACTCCTCCTTTACTACTACTACCGCTATTACTACTACCTCCTCCTCTACCGCTACCGCTAATAATAGCGCTAATATTATAGGTTTAAGGGGTTTTAGCTAGGTTATTATAATATATACTTAGTCTTTAGGGGGTTATTTTAGTTAGGTTCCGATTTCTCTTCGGTATCTTTACGTTAGGTGATTTCTCTCTTCCTCCTATATTACGTAATCTCTATATATAGGTCTTTATTAACTTCGTAGTCTTTATAACCCTTTAGGAGCTTATTTAAGATAAGTTTCGCCCCTATATTCCTATTACCTTTTCTAAGGCTATCTATTCTTTATTAGTCTATTTAAGGATTTAAGCTCCTTACTAAACCTAGGAATAATATCTATTTTACTATTTAAGGCGTTATAGAGTGTATTTATATAACGTAATCTTCCTAACTTAATAGGTACGTTATAGGCTAATAATAGCGAGGTTCTCTATAAGTATATCTACGCTCTTACGTATTTATCTTCCTTAATTAGCGAAGGATAGGTTTAGGGTTTTTATAGAATTAATAGGGCGTTTTACCCCCTTTTCGAATAGTATTAGGCTATCTACTAAGGGTTCTTCTAAGCCTTCTTTATAGGTAGTTATATATCTATTAAGTTCTCTTTTTCGAATATATCTAATACTATCGTTTCTTTAAGTATACTCTTTAGTTCCTAAGTATTTTCGCTATCTCCGTAGCCCTATTAGCGGACTAGGTATTATAGGCCTTTATCTCTCTTTCTTACCTTTAAGATCTTATCTATCTTAAACTTAAGCTTCCTTTCGACTTTAAGGGGATCTAGACACTTACTTCGAATTAGGTTTCCCTTATAGGGTTCTAGTATTAAAATATATTACGTAGTATAAATATATCGGTATAGTAGCGTTAGTAATAGTTAGTACGCTTACTAGCCGATCTTTCTTATGATTTAGAAGGGTCCTTTATAGTAGTTTTCTAGCTTCTTAAATAGGTATCCTAAGTCTATATAGGTATTTTAAAGTAATACCTAATCGGTTATATAGAAAGATTTCTTTATCCTATTCTTATCTACGGCTCTTTTTATAGTTTCTTTCGTCCTTTATAGCTTCTTTAAGAGCTCTTCTCTTATTTCTATTAGCTTAGTCGTTCTAGCTTTTATATCTTAGTAGACCTCCTTATTATTATCTTCGACGCTAGAGCGTAGTTCTAGCCTTATTCCTATTAAAGCCTCGCTTAGTATTATCCCTAAGGCTAAGTACGTTATAGTATTATATATAAACTACGCGAGAGGGATCTATCTTATCTAATCGTTTTAGTACTAGCTTATATAGTTCTATAGATAGTACTTAATCGACTGATTCTATCTCTTAGTCTAGCTATCTATCTATAGGTAGTATACGGTAGATAATTGCCTTCGAACTAATAGGTAGTAGTAAGACTAGAAAGCGTTAGTAAAGAGGCTTCCTTAGTTATTAATTAGGTTTTCTAGTATTCTTAGTAGTGGTATAATCTTTATATATATTATAGCTACTAGTCCTTCTATAGTAATATCTTTTTTATAAGGGATATAGATTAAGTACTTTATAAATAGGTCTACTATTACTAAGATTACGTCGTATACCCTACCCTTCTACTTTAAGGGTAGTAAGCTAGTAATAAAGTCTATACTTATCTATTATAGTAGCCTTTCTAGCACTAATAATAGTTCTAATAGTCTATATAGTTTATATCTATATACTATATTCCTCTAATAGATATCGTATTCTTCTATATACTTAGTGATCTCTTAGTTTATATTATACTAGAGATACTTATTATGAATCCTCTTAAGGGTTCGTTTCTTCCTATAGTATCCTACTTAGGGATTACTATAGTAAGTTTGTATAATTTTATACGTTACTATAGGGTCTCTTAGTATATAGACTCTTCCGCTATATCTTAGTAGCCTATCTTTAATAGTTACTACCTATAGCGTACTACCTAAGCGTCTATTACTCCCGGCTTCGTCTATCTCTCGGCGTTTCTCCTTTAAAAAGTAGTCCTACCTTTAGATCCGCTTAAGAAGTTATACTATAGACTCGGTAGAAGTATCTTTTAGCGCTGTTTCTCCTACGAAGCCGACTACTACTTCTGCTTAGGTGATATACCGTTCCGGACCGTTATTATCACTAGTAACCTAGTACTCATCTACTAGCTTCTGCTCTGCGTAGGTTTCTCCGAGGGTATCTTTATGCTCCTCGAGGGTAGTTACGACCTCCCTCTGTGCCTGGGATTCCTTATCTCTAGGGCTTTTGTCCTGCTCTTCGGACTCTCTACCTCCGGTCTCTCGGTGGTATAGTTCTATACACCGGGTCCTGCGACCCTTCTAGTAAGACGTCGTGACATATATAGCCTTACTTCTAGTAGTAGAAAGAGCTATATATTTAGCTTTAGTACTAGACTTTATAATATTAGATTACTACTAGGATTTCTAAGAAACTAGGCCTCTAATAAAGAAAAAGATATAGCCTATATAGCTCTTTATATTATGTCACGACGTCTTACTAGAAGGGTCGCAGGACCCGGTGTATAGAACTATACCACCGAGAGACCGGAGGTAGAGAGTCATATGACCTCGCTTACCCGCGCACAACTATACTAGTAGAACTCGGAGCAATGTTAGAAGGCTTAGAGTTTAGTTTGAATACATGCAGTACTAGTATCAATGCTTCGCAGTAGTATTTATATCGTATAATACTCCTTTCACTCTAATCAATTAAATGAAGACCTATCCATAGGAGGGTCTTTATATTCTGAACTCTCTATATCTTTCGATCGGACCGTTAGGGGTAACAATAGTACCGGCATACCGAACCCGTATAGTAACCGAGTAAGGCCGAGGACTTAACGATAACATCATAGAAGATAACTTCGACATTAACCTTAAAGGACTAGATAACCCCGAGAAGGGATATAGGAGAGAGTAGGGAGGCCTAGTAAGGATTACTAGAGGGTAAAGCGACCCTACGAAGCCTACTAGGCCTACTATAGAAGCTTTATCTATTAGCGCAGTCTAAAGGATAGTACCTTCGACGTAAGAAGAAGACGAACTCGAGGCTATAAGAGCCCGAGTATACCGCCTTACCGAGCTTGTAGAGTTAATAGAAAGACAATCCTAAATAGAGGAGCGTATCGTAAAGATTACCGTAATAACGGTAATACTAGCCTACTCTATACTAAGAAGGACCCTACTAAGGGGCCTCTCCGCGAGCGATACTAAAGATAATAATAGAATAATAGTCGACGTACCGTTAGGATATTAGGTTATAGGTACGAAGTGTCCTACCTACCTATCTAGTATTAGTAAGTACTCTAGGAAGTTATTCTAAGAGTATAAGATCTAATAAGCCTAGCTTAATAACTACTTCCGATAATACCCTTACTACTTCGTGAATAATATTATAAAGATTAGCTAAGGCTTCGAAGTACTATAAGGAGATATAATAATAGTATAGGAATCCTATATAATATAGGAAGGAGTACCTAAAATATACTTAGAGTTTACCTACTTTATATAAAGTATAGTGGATAACCCTTAAGTCGTCTATTAAGAAGCCAAAGAGTAATAGTATAGATATATATAGAGGCTAGGAGAATCGGTTATAACGTACTCTCTCTATCTAGACTAGATAGCTAAGAATATATATATTCCCCCTATTAAGGAAGCCTATAAGGACCGCTTAATTATAGGGGTACACTTAAAAGTCGAAGAGTGACGCTAAGTAGAAGTAGATCTAGACTATACCTATAGTAACCTATTAGCGCGGTATTAGTCCCTCGAATCTAATATCTAATCCGTAAAGAAAGCTTAACTAGGTTCGAAGTAAGAGCACTCTAAGCTAGAGAGGATAGAGAAGCCTACCTACTACGTAAAGCGATAGTACTTAAAGATATAGGACTCGGATAAAAAGGTACCTAAGAAGATAGAGAAGCTAGAATACTTAAATACTAAGTTTAAAAGGGATAGGAAACCCCTATCTATTTACGATTACTATAATAGACTAGGTTATAAGAAAGACGCCTATTATAGTCTCTATAGTAGACCTAGCGAGCTAAACTAGCT